>JANQDE010000025.1:655114-680533 GCA_037157785.1 Cephalotes varians | reverse complement strand
ACACACACACACACACACACACACACACACACACACACACACACACACACACACACAGGGTTTCATTTTAAATAATGCATTAAGATTTCTCAAAAACTATAGTAGATACGGAAATACTGTATCTTTCGAGTCTCATAACTCGGAAAATACTTAGTGAAAATAAACTTTTTTATAGTGTATTGAAAAACTCTTGCTATCAGCTATTAGATTCTGGAATAAAAAATATGGTGTTCCATTTTAAAAAATCGATATGACCTTAATCTGATCTTAACGACGCCACTCAAGATCAAATCAATGTTATCATCTTATGTCTCCCTCCGAACCATACAACTTTTGTTCGAAACATTTTTCCGTATCTACCATAGTTTTTGTTTTATGCAACTGTTTTGCTTCGCTTACTGATTTGAGTCGACAATTCTACTGTATCTTCCGGTCCTTCCGACGGTAATAACGGTGGTAAAAATTCAGGTTCGACAACCGGTGGTGGAACTAAAGAGACAATTAAAAAAATATAGTTGAAATAATTAGATAATAATTCTATTTATCAATATCAACGTACGCGTCTGATCACCGCCTTTGCACTTTCCTAGAAATGCGTGTGGTCTCTCGGTCGTGTTGGCGAAATTGATAATGATCTCGCTGTTGAGGGTCGCGTCGCCAATGCAACCGACGAATGGCACGATTTTCTGCCCATCCGAATCGAAATGTGATGGCAGTCCACCAATGTACAAGTTACCATAAAGGAAATGCAGCGGAGGCGGCGCCGAATCGGTGCTATAATTCTTTATGTCATCAATGTCGAGACTAAGAGCTGATTGATCATGAGTGGCGGTTACCACATGCCATTCATTATCGTTGAACCTGACATCCGACAGACTTGTCCTAAGCTCCTCTCCCTGGCTGTTGAATACTAACTGGCCGTCCACTAACGATAGATAACTAGTAGCTGCGCTAGGCTGATCGTTGGTTGCATAGAAAATCAGACCATTGTTAGCTAACGTCTTGAACTTAAGATTCACTTGTAGACCGTCGGATGCCAAATTGCGCCATCTCACATAGCCAGGTGTGTTTTTCTCGAAAGAGACGAGACTGGCAAACTGAAAAAAATATCAGTAAATCGCAATTTCATAAGTTTGCAATAAAACAGAAAGTTGCAATTCGAAAAATTGAAATTTTCAAACAAGAGATTTTTACATTTATGATCTTATGATTTATGAGCAATTAAAATTCTAATTACCCTGACTGGACAACCTGGCATAACTCCAAATGCCTGCACATTGCGCGTGAGATCAATCGAAATATCAAGAATGACGACATCATCGATGCATCCTTCGAATCCATTGTTGGTAACCGATTCATAAGGATGTTTTGCGTTAGGCGGATATCCACCGAAATAAATGTGATCCGATGAGGCCAAAGGCTTAGGAGTTCCTGTCTCTCGAGACTCAACATTCGATGCGACTGTATGGTCATCGACTTTGAGCACGCCCATCATATCCTGTCTGATAGCCTCTAGAGTGTGCCAATTACCATCATTGTATTTATCAATAGATCTTAAATCAATCGTATCTTCGCCAAGATTATATTGATACAACAATTGACCGTTTCTCATTTCCAGAGACAAAAATTGTCTCCCCTTGCCCATTAAATAAATCAATCCGTCTTCCACGAAAGTCTTGAAAGATAATTTGATAATGAATTTTCTAGTATCTGGTGTAATCTGCGAGCTTTTCTTGCTGAGGATTGCGTAACCGTGTCGGTCGAAACGGTAACCTCTGCTCGGCGCAAAATTAATGAGTTTGTCGCGTTCAAGTGCGCTCTTCTGATTGTTCTCGCCATCGATAAAGTTCCAGAAAGACACCGGTATATCACCTATCATCAATTCCTCCATCTCGCCCTCGAAAGAGGATGTGGTTACGGTGTCTTGGATGTGAAAAGATGATGGATAACCACCGACGAAGAGCTTCGAATGCTCCTGGTCTAAATTAAAAATGTAATAAGAGCCTGGCAAAACCTGTTCTTTCTCGTACAATCTATCTTTGCCTTCGCCAATATCCTCACGAACGATTAACTTGACATTCTTGCCAGTTCTGAAAAAAAATTTCGTGGAACATTGATACAAAATTACTTTGAATTAAATGAAATCATACGAATTGATGCCAACCTGTCGATAATTATCTGCCGCCACACATTATCTGATATGAATTTGTTGTGAATTATTTTATTTGGTCCGAATCCCAGATCGACTATAAGCACAGGATATCCGCTTTCAATCAATAACGCCATGAAGTCATGCTACGAAATATAAAATTATCGTTAGAATTTTCTTTATATTTTTTTGGTCCAAATCAGCTTTCATGATTATTATATAAAATTTTATTGGCCTCACCGTTTTAGAGCGTGGTAGTTTTGTTTTTTCCTCATTGCCGAGGTATAACAGAAAACCATTGGTCTTGTTAGTCCTGAAATACAGGGATATCTTTGTGGATGTAGATAGCAATGGTAAGCTTTCTGGATTCTTCAGTTCCAAAGTAGTGTTCCTGTAGAAGGTCAAACCCGTCTTGAATCGATTGGCTAATTCCCGGGCATTCGCGATTTTGTTTCTCAGAGCCTCAATTTTACTTTGCAGATCATTTCCAGTAGTATCAATCGATTTCTGATTGCCATTCAGACTGTTTAGTAAACTGTTGATGTTTGGCATCACTTTGACTACAATATCCAGCTGTTTGTTTGCTTGCGAAATATCGCGGATTGACTCTGATGTATTCTTTGAGAGCTGCTTTGTCTCTCGCAAATCTTCCGGAATCTGATTCACGATGTCGTTCATGTCGTCGATGGCGACTTTAATGTTACGCTCGACGTCCATTGCTTGATTCATAGCATCATGTGCCATCGAAGACGATTGCGAAGGAATGTTGTCAAGTGTCCTGCAATTTTTATCAAAATAAATACGTGTTTCAATATTCAGTATGCCACATGCTTGTTGTCTTTAAATAAATTTAGTTCAGTATAATTATTTTTATATTTAATTATAAGAAATAAAATGAGAGAGAGGGAGAGTGGGGATTAAAATAGAAAGTAAGCTGTACTTGTCGATGGAGTCGAGAAGTTCCTTGTTACGTTTATTTTGGTTGCCAATCAGAGTCGCGTTGTTCCTTGCGTCTCGTAAATCATTCTCAGGCTGACCCGTCGTTTTCGTTAGAGCAAACTGCGCAGCGGCTAATAATTTGAAACATTCGTTTCGAGAGTCCAGCATCTTTTGCTCGATTCCATCAGTCTAACATTAATAAGCAAAATAAAACTTCATTCAAGAAAGTAGATATGAAAATCAAAATAATATCAAATTCTTTACCAGCGATGTCGTATTCTCAGTAGCGATTATGGCATTGTCTGCAGCATCTTTTGCAGCTTGAATTGTAGTTTCAATATCTCTGTATGCTGAAACGGCCCTCACCGCGTTAGTATTGCGAGTGTCGGTTAGTAGACTATCTAATTCGAGTGAACGATTGTATAGATAGGCCGCATGAGTATGGGCTTTCTGTATTGGCTCAGCCAGATCAATCAACATTTCATCATTTAACGCAATAGTGTTGTTCAGTCGACCAGCCGCATCACTGACAGTATTAGTTTCTAAAAAAAACATCCATTATTTTTGCGATCATTTTTACAATTACTAATCAAAGTATCAAAACATCAAAAAACGCTCACGTAAAAGATCAATATTGACCGTTGCATTATTAAGGAAATCATTAGCATTATTCTTGAGTTGTTCTCCAGCCTCCAAGTCTTCTTTCGCTTCGGCAGTAGAGTTTTTCACAACGTCGAGATTGCCAGTCTGTGCAGCAATTCTATTTTCTCGGTTCAACTTATCTACCATGCTGGCAATTTCTTGAGCTAGCTGCACAGTCTTTAGCAGATCATCCATTTTAGCGCTGGCATTTTTTATCTTGTTACTGAGGTCAGCTGCATCGGAACTTAAGCTGATAACTGGAAAGTTGTACGCCTGCATTTCGGAAATTAGGATATTAGCCTGATCTGCTTGATCTACGGCATTGTCTCGAAATTTAATGAAGGAGACGTCCTTGATCCTTTTCAGAATCTCTTTCGCTTCGTTTAATGCGTTGTCAACCTTTGTACCCGTTCCTAGTTCAATATTTAACGCCAACGATTGTACTTCCGATACGATCTGATTCACTAGATCAATCTTGCGCACTACGTCTTCTTCTAGAATATTCATGTCCTGCAACGTGTTCTCCGCGCCGTTCTTCCACTTGACGCTATCCTCAGCGGTAAAATCAATCTGTCGTTTTTGATTGTATACTTCATGTTCCAGTCGTTCCAGTTTCTCCTGCAATGGCAGTAGATTTACTCGACTTGGATCCAATAATCTAACTTCGGGATAAAGTTCGTTGGCTGTATCGTTGATAAACTTAAGTCGTTGATTGGTAAAGTAACCTTCTGCAACCGTCTGCAAGTGTATCAAGAATGTATTAAGTTATATTAATTAAAGTATATATAAATATATTCACGAAATATTGTCTTTTATTTACACTATACTCGCGCGAGACAGGTTCTAACAAATCGGTTAATTCATCCGTGACATCTAGAAGATTTCCCGTGCAGGAACCACAGGAGAAACAGCCTTGTGCCGGGATTAGTACGTGCCGATACGGACAGTGATCGCACTTTTCGCCAATCACACCAGGTAAACAAGTGCACTGACCGGTGGTTGTATTGCAAGACACCCCGACGGAGTAACCAGTGTGACATTCACACGCTGAAAGAGATGGGTGATTGAATTATAAATCTAATTTTTACTGTACGATTATCCTAATGATTTATCTAAATCTTTAATCCGAGCAGACTTTAGTTTATAATGAATTTGTTCATACCGTTCAACGCAATTATTGAATGATTTAAAAGAAAGATATGGATCAATCTTGTTCATAGCAAAATAAATTTTTGTTCTACGAATTTTTCGTGATTAGCAATCTTACTCACAACATTTATAAAAGTGATCAAGTAAATAATAAAATAATTTAAAAAAAAGTCTTACATGTACATCCCTCTGATCCGTAATTCCAATATCCATGAATGCACTGGTCGCATCTACGTCCGGTAACACCTGGCATACACTTGCATTGTCCCGTTTCTCCATCGCACTGGCTGCTCTCCGAAGCCAAGTCGCAGTCGCATGGTTTGCATCCATTGCAAGTGCCGAAGCCGTAATGATCGGGTGCACAGCGATCACACTGCTCGCCGATAACATTTTCTTGGCAAAAACATTGACCGCTATAGCTGTCGCAGTGTTCCATTCCACAGTCATCGCATATGCAGCTACGGCAGTCCTTTCGCTCCACGGCATCGCCAAAATAACCAGGGGCGCATAGATTACACGCTTCGCCATAAGTATTGTTTAAACATTGCAAACACTGACCGGTGATACTGTCGCATGAGCCAATTTGATTGGTGTCAATATTGCCGGAGCATTCACATGGCTTGCAGTAATCACCATATACCTCGGGATTGCCGTAGTAACCGGCAGCGCAAGCCTGACATCGAGCGCCGTAGTATCCGAGCAGACAGTCGCAGCTAATTTTATTGCCCTCCTCATTCACTTCGCAGCCAGTGGCAAAGTTATTGGAGGCGGTCGGCAACGGGCATGCACAGATTAGACAATCTGTCGGTGTGCCTACAGTGGCGTTACCATAATAACCTTGCTCACAAAACTCACAATGGTCACCGATGGTGCCATTCTTGCAGTTCTGCGAAAAGAATCAGGAAAGTTACAAATTTAAAAAAAAGGGAATTTTATTCCAGGTAAGTTCTACAATTCACCTGACAAATCCCGGTGTTTACATCGCACGTAGTTGCATGGCCGTTGCATTGACAAGGCGCGCAATATCCTCCGTGTGGTCCCGATTTGATCCTATAATATCCTGGAGCACATTCTTCGCACGAAAGTCCTTGGTAATTGGGTGGACATTGACATTGCTCCACGCTGCTAGCCAAGGTATTATATTGAGTCGAGTATTGTTCCGTTGTAACGTCCAAAGTTACATATGACAATCTGTAAGGATATTCATTATAAGGAAATAATAACGATGCATTCTGAATCATTTTGTTGATAGAATTATTGAAGATACGTACGAAGCCGTGATGCTGGGGTTCCAGTATGTAGCACGCACGTATATTCCACGTAGATCTTCGAGAATAACCATAATCTGTTCCCTGGTAGCGCTGAGTCTGTTGCTAGTTAGGAAGTTAGCTTCGACGAGGCGGACGGATGCCCTAAAGTTCACAAAGGATGGTGGTTGCTCGTCGGAATAGTAAAACAATGTAGTGTCGGCGCCTTGAAGGATCACGTCGGCGGCACTAATAGCCTTACCGAAAGGACCTGTGCTATAGTAAACACTATAATTGAAATAACCACCGTAAGAAGTCAACTTTTTATTAAGATAGATATCAGGCGCCGAAAAGTAGACAACGTTATCGAAGGTATCATTGGTGGTGAGCGAAACTGTGAGTGTAGTTGCATTCTCTACAGGATAGGTCGATAGAATGGTAAAGTTGTCACTCTTATCAATAGGCGTGACCAATTCCCAACCGGCCATATCCATAAGATGGGTCCAGTAGAGATTCGCGGAGGCGCATCTGGTGAAATTACATAAAAAAAAGACATTTATTTACACATAGACGCAATTAATCCGTATTCATGATAATAGATTTACAGAGTATACTAGCGTAATGTAACGCAATTGATAAATATGGAATGTACCTGGTGGTCTTGCCAAAGCAAAAGCACTTAGTACAACCGTCTGGATTTTCAGCTTGAATATCAAAAGTGTTCTCGCGACATACGTCGCATGCCAAGCCTTGCACATTCGCCTTGCAGAAGCACTCAGCTGTATATTGATCGCAGATATCGTTGGTTGTACCGCGTGAATCGCAATCGCAGCGCTCGCAATGCGGGAATTGCGAGTAACCAGCGCGACAGCGGTCACATTGGCGGTTCACTACGTTCTCCTTGCAACGGCAGTTGCCATCGAATAAATCACACTGTAAATCACCGTCCAGGACACCCAGGGGCGAACAGTTGCACTCCTCGCAACCAATAATCGGGTGGAATCCGTAAGTGCCAACCTCGCATTGATCGCATCGTTGACCTGTCACTCGAGGCGGACAGATGCATCTACCGGTATCCCGTTCGCAGAGAGCGGGACAATTACACGGTCTGCATCTGGGAAAGCCATAAAAGCCAGACTTGCAGATCTCGCACCGTCTGCCGATGATGTTCGGTCGACAAGGACACTGACCGCCGAATTTGTCACATTCGAAACTGGTAGAACCCTCGCTGTCGCAATTGCAAGGCAGTGCACCATTGTTATAATTAGTTGTTAGAGAAAAACTGGAATCACGGCAGAAGTCATCCTCGGTGACATTGATATGAAAATGATTATTGCCGCAACGTTTAATGAACTCTTTCGTCTGATCAAACTGCAATTTATCGAGGATCTTCTCATTGTACTGATCTGCCGGGATCACCAATACGTAGTCTAACCAGATACCGCGACCGGGTTCTTTCAATGTCAGCACAAAATTTTCAATTAGCTGAAACCTGATATCGTTGTTGTCAATTTGACGTACAATGCTGCGACAGCCGCTGTTACTAGGGCAATGGGAAACCGGCACTTTCGCCTCGTAGAATTTGCCGTTCTGCACTAGTACGTCCAACTCAAATTGAGGATGATCTGGTTGATAATACTGAATCACGAAGACGTAGTCTCCCGGTTGGGACACCTTAGCGTGAATATCCACCATATCGCCTTTACTTAGGTAAATCAATTTAGTGGCGTTATCGTAAATACCAGGAGGTCGATTTTCAACTTCGTTAGAAGTTTCAAATTCGATTTTCTTAGCGTCGGCGGCACCGGGAAAAAGTCCTTGTACACATTTTCCGTTTTTCCTGACACAGATAGATTTAGGTTTTACGTAATCCAGCGACCATTGATGATAGGGAATCGCTACTATTGAATCGATCGCGACGTTTGAAGTCGGTTCACCAGTCAGCACCAAACTAACGTAGTTCGATGGAAAATTCATAACGGCTACTTTGCCGTAAGTATCAGTGACAACTTGTCGACATGTGCTAGTATATCTACAAGGATTCAGAGTGACTTTGCCTTTGCCAACGGTATTCGCCTCGATTAACAGCACCGACGTGTCTCGCTCATCCTTTGGAGTAACATAAGTTACCACAAGAACATGAGGACCAGGTTTGCTGATTCTCAGTTCAAAATGAATTTCTTCTTGCTGATTATTAATGAGCGGTACTTCATCCTCGCCGATTTCTTGCAAAGTCTCGCGATCAGTAAAATATTCGGTCAACGGGATCCGGACATTGTTTTCGCTGAGAAAGCCGCCAGCACCGTGAACCGAATCGAACTGTGTCAGATTTGGATATCCGTAGTGCCTGCAGAGTCCTTTGTAGCCGACTTCGCAGGGTACGTTGACGTCCTGTGTCAATATGCCGCCCTCATAATATTCCGATGGTAATAGAACAAAATAATCAAGGAACATACTTTTTTTTGTGGCAATCTTAATGGACCAGTGTCCAGGATTCATTACCATGGGCGATGGAAGGTTGCCTTGTGCTCCGGCAACCGTTACGAAAGATGGTCGACTGGTTGGCTTAAAGTTGACTTTAAACTGTTGCTCTACTTCGACTGAACTATCAGGAGTAATAGTGATAGTGCCGAGAATGGGCTCATTATTGGGATTTACATAACGCAAAACCATTCGATAAAGCGAAGACTTGCCGATGCCCACGCCTAGTACAATCTCATCTTGTTGAGTAGTAAACTCGGCGTAGCCCTTCCAACTGAAGTCCGGAAAAATGTCTTCCGCGAAGCCATAGCGGACACTGCTGCCGCTAGGAGTTTTGCCGACCTCGGCCTCGTATTGATACTGATGAAGAGTAGGGAAGTAGTGCGCCTTTAGAGGTTCTTTGCATGTTAGACCGGTCACCCGTGGTTGGCAAGGACACTGGCCAGTTTGCTTGTCGCATATCGGGTTCACAGAACCGCCAACGTCGCAAGCGCAATCTTAATAGAAAAATGTAGCGCGTTAAAAATTAAGTATTTATGAAATGGAATAGTCGATTGACCTACCAGAACAACCAAAAAGATTGTTTTCTTGAAGATTATATGTTCCATCGATGCATCGGCTGCATCCTCTATCGGTTACGCCAGGTTTACAAATACATTGTCCAGTCTTAGTGTCACATTCGCCAATGTTGCCGATGACTCCAGGAATGTTACAATGACATTCTTAAATACAAATAGCGCTTTATAAAAATACGCTCTATATAATAAAATATTTTAATCCTATATAACTATTCCTTTCATAAAACATAATTTTTATTGTAAATAATAATTTTATGAAAGTTACTGTGCTTGAAATAAATCCAAACCTTCGCAACCGTCTGGATTATAAGGCTGCAGATTCCAATAAAGCGGCTTGCATTGATTGCATATTCTTCCTTCGACACGCTCCTTGCATTGACAAAGTTCGCCGGGTGGCAAAGAGCCGCAACCTTGGAAAGTCGCAACTATGCCAGCCGGATCGCAGTTGCAACCTTCGCAAGTAGGGAAGTTGTAGTAGCCCTCTTTGCATTGCTCGCATCGAATGCCGTCAAAGTTCTCGCGGCATTGGCATTTACCTTCACCGTCACAGGACACACCGATCGAGCCATGACTATCGCAATTGCATGCTAAGAATCGAAAAATTAAAAGATATTTTAATTGACATATTATATTTAATTGACAAAATATTACTGAATTTAATTAATAAAATGTGCCAATATTATTAAAATACTTGAAGAGATAAAATAATGAGAATTTTGGCATAAATTACCGATGCATTCCGGATATTTGTAATATCCTGGACTACATTGACTGCAAGTCCTTCCGGCGAAATTGGCGAGGCATGAGCACTTGCCCATAGAATCACAACTGATGCTTGATGAGCCGACAGAACTGCAGTTACATGGTACACAGTTGGGATAACCATAATATCCAGGGATGCACTGATCACATCTAATGCCACCATATCCTTCCTTGCACAAGCAAACACCATCCGTCTTATCACAAATACCGGATTCCGTTCCGCGCGCATCACAATTACAATCTACAAGTTGTATAAAAAAACTAGGCCTAAAATTAGTGTCATAAATATAGAAAAGAAATTTACGATCCTATCTTATTGCATTGCATTCAAACAATTTTTTATTTTATGACTTTCATGCAAAATTTAAAATAGCTTCTTATTAAAAAAAAAAGAAAAATTAAATTGCTACAGAAAAATAAAAGAAGACAATCACTAAAAATCATCAGTAATTTACCCAAAACTTTATATTATTGTCATTGACAAAATATATATATATATATATATATATA
The DNA here is from genome assembly GCA_037157785.1 of Cephalotes varians. Lineage (NCBI taxonomy): Eukaryota > Metazoa > Arthropoda > Insecta > Hymenoptera > Formicidae > Cephalotes > Cephalotes varians. The sequence continues at coordinate 670,076 of JANQDE010000025.1, read as the reverse complement.
TATATATATATATACATATATATATATTTTTTAAATATATATAAACAAATTATAAAATCATTTAAAAAATTGTAACGTACATGTGCAAAAAGGATAATTAAAATATCCATCCTCGCAAATATTACACGTTCTGCCTCCATAATTGTTTTTGCACGTACAATTACCGGATATCACGTCGCAGATATCATTCAGAGCACCCAGAGAATTGCAATTGCAGGCTGAAATTATAATGATCGACCTTCCAAGTTTCTTTCCAACTTTACTCTAAAGATGTCAAAATAACTTTCAATAGATTCACTTACGTAAACAGTCGGGAAAATTGTAATATCCCTCTGCGCAGAGATTGCAGTAGTGACCGGCATAGTTTAACTTGCAAGGACAATAACCATCGGTTGCTTCACAATGGTAACCATCAGTGCCTCGCAATTCACATTGGCAGGGTATACAATTAGGATAACCAAAGTATCCGTAATTGCAAGAATCACAATTTGGCGGTGTAAACTCTTTTCGGCACTCGCATTTTCCAGTAGAATCGCTGCAGTTTCCAGTCGAGTAAAAGTAATCGCAGTTGCAGGCTAATTAACAAATAAAAAGTTCAATTTGTAAAATTCAGTAAAAAAAAGTGATTTATATTAACTTACGTTGACATACGTCAGTTGCATTGAGTGGCTTGTCCTTAGGCCTGTAGAATTTAGGCTTGCAGCGATTACAATTGATGCCTTCAGTGTTGTGCCTGCAATGCTGACAAATACCACCGCCCTCGTAATTACCATGAATGTCCAATGATAAATGTTTCTCATCAACGTCCGGATCATAAATGCATTCGTCCGAATGTCCAAAGCAGTTACAAGCTGTAAATATAAATTCACTGTTAAAGAAAGATATGTTACTTTTGGCAAATCCATTCTGTTCTTATAGCAAAGTCACAACAGTTTTAATGAAGAAATAAAAATTAATTTGTTATTATAAATAATTTGCAGATTCAAGAAAATAATTTTTACAAAATGTTTACAAATAAAATAGTATTTTTAATAAATCTGTTTGTTATTAGTATAATAATCGATAGAATTTACAACTAACAAATTCTTATCTGATATTAAGAAAGTAAATTGTTTTTACGTTCGCATATGAATTTCTTTGATGCTGTAGACTGTCTCCATTTTTTTTGTTCAAAACCCTTGCAACATGTTGCACACTGAGGTCCGCAAGTATTGTGTTGGCACCGACAGACCAATTTCTTCGGCATATTAGGGTCTTGAATGTCACAGATGTCTGCATGACCGTTGCACATACAACGACCGCCAATGCTGATATCTTTGATCGAATAAAAGTACTGCAAAATATAAAAACTTCTTTAGAAGTCGAATTATAAAAAATTATAAAAATAACGTGATAGGTCGATAAACAAATTCTAAAATGCGTACCGAAGTTACTTTTGTACCGTAAATAAATAAAAATTTATTTCAAGGGATAAGCATGGATATTAATTATCTATTATAGAGAAATATTATCGAGAAATCGAGAATAACGTGACAACGTCACTTACTCTTCTAGTAACGGTAGGATCTTGACGAACAACAGACATCAGATGCCCCAGCAAGTTCTTCGTCCTGAGAAAACGGAAACGAACGTTGGTCGCCCGCGTCCATTCTTGCAACAAAGTTGAATTGAAATAATGCTTCGCCGAAGGCCGATTATTTAGGATCGAGATTGGAATCTCGCCACCTTCGAGTGGGACGACCTTTGAGTATTCAGTTGTGCAGATTACGCTGTCATCTCGAATAATTGGTTTATGGCTGTCCACCCCGAAATAAGTCACACAATCGCTGGCGGAATCCGAGAAGTATTGCCAGGGCGACCAGGTTTTGCCATAATCTTTTGACTTTTCCAAGACCCAGAGTCCTGGCCGAGGCGAATTGCCCATTCGCACGTAAACGTAAGCCACGTGAAATTCCTGAAAAAAATTCCTGTCTGTTTCAATTAAAATTTTTCTATTTCCTCAATCTTTGTTCTTTTCTCACAAGTATTTTTGTCTCTTTGTCAAAATTCTTTTGCTGCAGTAACTATAACATTATTTCATTGCGGATTCCTTCCATTATTGTTTTACCTGTTGAAATTCATAGTCTTTAGTCTTTCAGTCTACTTCGTACGAATACGTTTCTGCTATTTCAGACAGAGTAATGTGAGTTAAAACCGAGAACTGAATGCCAGATGTGTGCCATGCTGGGTTCGATGCTCTAAGAACGACTATCGAAATCTCAAATATATGGCCTGAGAGAAAAAGTAAGATAGAGAGATAGATAGATAGAGAAAGAGATTTATTCTTTTTTGAGACAATAGGCTTAAGAAATTTGAGAATATAATAAATTTCGAGCAGAATAAAGAATATGTCAAAGCTAATGAGAGAGAAAAAAAGGAGATGAGACATTTGAAAAATCACTGACATAAATAAATTATTAAAGAAAGAGAAGAGATAGAGAGAAAGAGAAATAGAAACGGTCAAACAACGGTGTAAATGAGCCTTTCTAAGATGATTAGCGAAGGAGCACAGCTTTTGCGTACACTGTAGCCGCGAAGATTTTATTTTTAATAACAACTATTTGCTAATAAAATTATATAAATAAATAAAAAAATAGTTTATATCAATTATGCTTTGAAACGTATCATCGGATTAATTAAATATAAATAGAATCTAAAATATTTGCAAAAATTGAAAAAATATACAGTTTTCGATAATAAAAAGTATCGTTGATAACTTAATTTTCCCTCGTTCGTCTAACATTTTTCATTATTCTCCGGAAACAAACTAATGATAAATCTTCCCACTTGCAGGAAAACGCCTACTTACGCGATAGAATGTTTATGTCGCCGATAAAAGAATCGCGACATCATTATTTCCTGTCGCTTCTGAATCAGATCCTTTTACATGCTCCGAAAGCTTTTATTATAATAATCTTTTATATCGTAGTAACTTACTTGTCCCAAATTGATCGTTAGATTGACCTCATTGTATTTCATCCCTCTGGATAAAGGTGGTGATTGCCACCAAGTTTCCATACCATCAACCGCATACTCGGGCGGGTGTCTTTTTTCAGGATTATCAGGATCGCAATAATCACATACCTATAGGAAAACAAAAATTGTCATTATATAGAGAAGATGAGAAAAGAATTAATTAAATAGAATCTTAGGCATTTATTTTAGATGTAGGAATGTAGATTGAAGGAAACGAGAATTCTTTTTTGTGAAAAGAAATATGGCCACATAATTTTTGTTCATTTTCTATCATTTTCACACCCTCCACTTGCTACATATTAAAAATTTAAAAATTTTTAATTACGAATCTTATATATCTTAATATAAAGGAGCCAATCTAGATAGTCGAAAGATAAATATATAGACGGAGATTTATTTTTCTGGTATCTGACACAGAAAACTTCTTAATTTCGGATGGGTGAACGATCGAGTGTTATCGAGAGGTCATCCTTATCTTCCATTTTATCAGGCTCCTCGCTTCTGGTTCACTTCGGTTTCATCTCCTTTTACCCACATAGATAGGTATATAATGAAAAACGATGTTGTAAGCTGATGCCTCGTGTTCTTATGAGTATTAATGGAGATAGATATTAGATCAGCATTACAGCGCAATTAAATAATATACAAAATATGCGTAGACAATTTTTAATACATATAATGTGTAAATTAAAATTTTCAGACTTTAAACCATACTAATATCGTAGAGAAATTAAACGTGCGTTATTTTTATACATATTTATACACACTATACATATTCGCATGCGAGCGATTCCTATTTTCGACGACGAAGGATCATGCGCTTGTAGGAAACGCGATGTGATCCTGCGAACCTATCGCATTCTTCAAACACAATCATAGACCGCGCGAACTGGTTTTTAGCTGGATTTATCTCACGGAAGAGCCTTGTAGTCTTTTGTCCTGATTCGCCGACAAAACGTTCATACACTAATTTTCGGAGAGTATTAATTTTCGGAGCAGCCAAGAATAGCACGTTGGAGAATTAAATCATTACAATTATTATTATGTAAGTATCATATAGAAATTTCATTATTTTATTTTATTTATTTGATAATTTATTAATTATTGTTTCACACAGCAAAATAAAAATTTCGATTAAAAAATTTTGTAGAAGTTTTTAAATTTTATCTCAAAATATTAAAAATATAATGGCGTAAAGGTATATGCATATATATCATAAGTTTATTAATATAATCAACAAGCTTTATATACATAATAAATATACGTAAAAATAATTCATTAAATTTCTTTAATAAATTCCTTTGTATGTCCGCCATTCGATTGATGAAAGCTAATCAATGGTTTCATTCATCTCTCCCAATTATTTATCGTAATACCTTATCGCATTTCCCAGATAAAAAGACAGAAAAAGTGCAATTGATACATAAATCTTAAATATTTATATAAAATAATGCATTTATTTCGATGGTGTATGCTATTAATATGAATGGAAAGAGTATATGAAAAAGGATAAGAAAAGGAAATAGTTGAGTAATCGAAACTGATAAACTCTTGGACTCGTAGGACCTAATGATAGTAGATAAAATTCGGTGCAAATACTGAAGACAAAAATATTATAATTTCCTTGGTATGCAAAAGTATTCATTAAATTAATTTTAATCATGTTCACATGATATTTAATCAGCTAATTATTATGTATCTAAATATTAATTTAAATTGCGAGAAAATGTAATTTTTTGTATATATTTACGCATTCAAGTTTTTAATATTTTTCAACTAAGGTTTACAAAAGTTTTTTTACTATCAATTTAGTTATAATTAGTTATAAAAGTTTTGAAAATTTAATAAATCTAAATTATAGTTAGTAGATTATATTCTGTTACAAACATATATAAAGCACTATCAGTCTCTTTTATAATATATTTATCGCTGATATTTACCTGGCCTTGAATCAAGTTGATATCTTCATCTTGATCGGCGTTCGCGCCGACGAGTTTGCAATAAAGTTCGGGGCCAGTAGTGTCGACGCCGCACGTAGCCGAGGCTACGATCTCCTTGCCCTCAGCCAAATTAAAATACGGTGGCGTCAAGATTTCGCTTTTAGTCAACTGGACAATCAACAGAATACCGGCAAAGATTGGCGGCAACCGCATCCTGCCAGCAGCAGAAAATCCCACACCTTCTCGAGTTCTTTCGAGGAACCGCTCCACTCTTTTTTTTCTTCACTTTCGTCTTTCCTCCACACTCTTCGTCTCGCTCTCTTCCTCTCTATCTCTCTCTCTCTCTCTCGTGAGAGAGACGATAATGCCTGGACGCTTTCTCGATGTCGACTGTCCAGACCAGAGTTCATCCAGTGCCGTCGACTTGCCAGATGAGAAGAACTCGGTGGGGGTGGAACGGATCAGTGATCTTCAAGTTGGAGTTTGAATCTCGCATGGACCCAAGTTCAGACACCCTGCTTACGTTCCATCTTCACACATATTTGGAGTTGTCAGATTTTTACACAAGTCTATCAAATGTGTTTGTAACAAAGATAAAGTTTTTAAATTTTTTCACGATTGCCGTTTTACATATTTTGCTTATAGATATTTTTATATCTCATTAAAACATCGTGAATTATGAATATTTTTGCATATTTGCTTATACATATCTTAATTAAAAATTTTCTAAAAATATATTGATAATTTTTTTATGAGATCTGTTATTATTTTTTCTCACAAATAATAGTATCTATGATTATCGAATAGAGTAAAACTTTGAAGATCACTGATTTAGAAGGATCAAAACCACATGGTATCGCATTCATATGCGCGGGAATAAAATCTTGTTTATAGTTTTTTCGACGCCGCATTATCTCACAGGACAGTAAAGATGGACAGTTTGGTAAAGTTTGGACAGTTTGGTAAAGTTTCCATTCACAATATAAGTTTTCATTAATATTTTACATCTACTGTAAAACATACCTAATATAAAACTAGACTTTTTTAATCTCTTTGCTTTTAGTGTATATAACATGAGGGAAATAAATCGATGTAGAACAAATAATTTCTACATTTTATTAGCAGAGATAAAATATATGATATACCTTTCGTGATTACGTTTTCAACAAATATAATTAGCACAAGTTGTCAATTTCATAGCATATTTTTGCGACTAGATATATAATTTTCCTATTATTCATTTAATCCTGCTTCAATGGTTGGCTTCTATAATACAGAACAGAGAACATGATGCTAGAACTCAGAAGAAATGAGATAACAAAGTTGCCCAGCAGCAATATATCGGCAGAATCCATCCATATTGTGAATACCCTTGCTAAAATATAAGTATTTGTTCCGTTTCTGAAAATCTTCATTTTACGTATGCAAAACTGAAAACTTACTCAGGTTAGTGAAGGCGGATATAAACCAAGTAAAAGGCGATATCGATTCTGCGTTTTTAGCTCGAAGTATAGCTAGTAGCTGAACGATTTTACTGGAAGCTGAGATTGGTGTACACATTGGCTAAAAATCCAAGTATATCATGTAAAAGATGTTTTAAGACATAACAGAAGAATTATTTATAATACTCGGCATTGTACCAACCGCTAAAAGTATAAGTACAATTTTGGGAATAATTCCCAGTAGCAAACAGCTGCTCAGCACAAAGTATATTATAGCACATAAGAAGGACCACATATTGATCCTGCTCAAATATTTTAGTACAAGAAATATCAATACGTATTCTTGTATTAATATTATGGGATACTCCAAGTAGGACAGTAGCGAATATCCATTCGTATAATTATAACTAGTCATCACAGTGTAACTGAAGAATGAACATTGTAATTAATAAATTATTTATAAAATAAATAAATGTGAAAGCTTTTGCAAGTATTATAATCGTACAGAATAGAATTACCTTGTTAATTCTAAAAATAATCCTAGTATCGATATTTCATCGGCTGATTTCACAGAAATTAATTTTAATATCTGTGGAATTTTCAATATGAAACACATGCCTATTGTTATCAGGCTCAGCAAATCCGCAAATTGTTGCAACAGCGTCATTTTTTTCGTTTTTTCTTGCCCTTTAATTGTTACTATACATATGTGTATAAATTTCAATACAAAGACAATATTGTAATAACTTTTAATTTACATACCGCTTCTCGGTAAATCATAATTTTATCTTATTTCTAATTTCTTTATGGACAAGTCAATCAGCACACATTTCAGCTTTCCCAACTACTTCATGAAACATGCGTATGCCAGTAAAATTCCAAAACTTTCATTTATTTGCCACTTCACTGAAGATAAAAGTTGTTCGCGTTACGTCAAAAGCAGATAACGAAAGCTGCGTTTCGTTATCACTGAAAATCTATAATATACGTAACATGCATTGTAGATTTTCAGTATTGGCAGAATATCACAGAACAGCGAAACACAGCCAAAATAGATCGTTAAAAAGTATATCTAAAGATATCTCTCTTTGCACCGATACGTCAATACTCGGCCGCACTTTCGGACATCGCCAAGCGATCAGCTGATCTCGTTGGCGCGGAATTTGTACGTCCTTCTTCCTCAAATATTGTCTCTCCTCACAGTTAACAAGGACAGAATTGGCTAGGAAGTCGATTGTAATTTAAACCAGAGAGATAAATAAAAAATAATGACAAAATGCAATGCATAACGATAGTTTTGTTTAAAAAATTTGGATGATGCAACCCGAACCGAGGCAAGAAAGAGCATGTCAACCTCCGTCGGACGCCTCACGCGACTGATGAATTTGTACGTTATCTTTCGGTTCGAGCCGTTTGGGCGCGAGTGAAAGCAGGAATGTCCAAAATTGGTCTCCAACTGACAATTATGACATTCAAATAAAAATTTTCCAATATGAGAAAAGATCTACCAATTGAGCTAGTGCTACCTTCATATTCTTCAAAAACATATTTGCTTCTGATTTTTGAAAGTTCGAATTTTTGCACCTCGAAAAATTACAGCGATCGACAAAATAGTGAGCAACTTTAGCGGTTATCGGTAAAATTGCGCGCTATTTTAACGACTGTCGGTATCTCATGCAAGTCACAAACATTTAAATTCTCAAAAGTTGGAGAATATAATCAAATAAGAAATAAGAAGATAAGAAATAAGTTCAAATTAAAATTGTAATGACGATTTCAAGAATTTTGAGTTGAGTTTTGAATTCAAGCCACGAAAGTTTGAGCTCAAAAATTAAATATCAGGAGAATGTAAGGTAAAAGATACATAAATCAAAAGCATTGTAATTTTACAATTTTATTTATTGTAAATTCTCTCTCGCTATCTACACATATAGCACGAGCATAAATATGTCGCACGCAAAAATAAAAATAAAAATTTCAAATATTAAGCACAGAGTGCACAATTGGTGCAACTTCACGTGTGAAGTTGGCGTCAGACTATTCGTGATTCGTGACAGTTCAAAACTCGCAATTTTCTATTCATATAAGATTTGCAAACGATGCAAATGGACATATTCGTCATTTAATATCCGTGTCAATTTGCTAACGAAGCGGTTTTTTTGACGAAATCAAAGAACGCGAATCACCACGAATCGCGTATAGTCTAGCGCCAGCATGAGACTGCTACGTAACGTAGCCTTTAGCTACGTTCAGGGACTACGTTCGGGAAGCGCGCTATCAGCGCTATCGCGCCATTCTATCCTTGTTTTATGTCTAATGAACGATAAAGATAGAATGACACGATAGCGCTGATAGCGCGCTCTCCGAACGTAGCCTAAGGCATTCATGACGTAGTTCGTAGTACTACATACATAAAGCGATCGCGTGCGGCAAGGTTGGCAGCGCCGATTGGCTAGGCGTGACGCTAGGCGCGGAACGCGGCGAACCGGACCGAGCCGAACATGGTGCGAGGCGAAACGTGAGACTGCTCCGCTCCGCGTTGTCTTACGGATATCGATTGGTCCCGGCGTGGGCACCGCGCGCGTCATGCGGCGATCATGAACGGCGTGCCCCCGCGCGACGACGACGACGACGAGGCCCGGATCGCGAGTGCGCCGCGGCCGATTTAGCGCGAAGGGTAAGCGCCGCGGCGTCGTCGTCCATTCGCCTCTCTCGCGTTCAACTCCCGAGCGCGAATGTTCCCGACGTCTTCCTGAGACGTGTGAACGTACGAGCCAACCTCGGATCCGTCAACCTGTCCTCATCGCCGGGCATTACTCCGAAATTCTTTGGCCGATTGTCATTGTGCATTTAGCGCCGAATCGGAGTACCTCCGATTTCTCTCCGTACTACTTTCCTGTCATCGATAAGATTCGCGAGATAGACGTATTTAATGTTAAACGCGCGATGAGACTTGGACGCTTGCCGTTGTTGAAAGGACTTGGTTAGCTGTCGAATGACATCGCGGGAAAATTTTCCGTAATTTATTGAAAAGCAGCTCTGATATTCTTTCTTTCCCTTGTCTTTTTCGAAAGATTTGTCTATGCGCGAGTATTTTAGTAATTTTCAAATGGATCAGTTTTTAAATCTAGAATGTCTTTGATTGTGGATAAAATGAATAGAAAAATTGATCTTTGTGATTCATATGTATCTGTAGTTACAACATTTTAAAGATATCATGACTCATCCTTCCTATGTGTTATATAAAGCACTTACAGATTGTGCTGTCATGTTTTTGTTTTAGGATTGTCAACGGTGTCACTTTAGAACTTATTATTGCAGTTTTTCATAATGGACCATGCGCAAAGTACAAGCAAACGTACGAATATGGAGTGCGTAAGGCAATTATACATTGCCTATAATACCTTTTCTCAGGTTAGATATCTTGTATCATTGAGATCTAAAGATATTTTAAAAGAGAAAAAAAATTATGATTTGTGGCACTAACAGTCATACCGATAAATTTTAGGGGGTGTCGTGGAAATATCAAAAATTCTGGCTACTATAGACTTTCTAGATACAGGTGAAGCAAACAAAATCTGAGAATGGACTCCCCACCATCATGTTCGCTAAGCGCTGGGCCTCTCAGTGATCTTGGTAGCAGTGGCCTGGGGGGTTCGATATCCAGCGATTCTGTTAGAGCACATCTTGCGATGGAGGTAGGACAAGTAGAAGATCATATTTCTCTTCGAGTTAAAGATACCTTATACTAAATATACATTTAATCTCTGAAATAAAATCTCTTTCAGATGCAGGAGAGCGACATAGAAAGCAAATCTCTATCGCAAGATTCTTTTGATTATTCGGACGGCATGTGCGGCGAGAATTTCAATACTCTAAAAAAGGGTCCAGGCTGGGGTGATACAGATGGCAAATTGGAGGTCGAGGTGGTCGATGTAGCGATCAAGCCACCACCAGAATTTCAAGATAGTCCGTCGCCGCCAGACTCGGAATTTTCGTCGATGCCGATTCTGAATTATGCACGATTATTGAGACGCAGAACGCCGCGCTGGATCGATGACTATGCCGAGAACCTGATACAGTCGATGATAGAGGAAGCACTAGTAATTTCTTGCCGCATTTCGTGGCCAGAAGGAAGGATTGCGCCTGTTACAAATCCGGTTTCAGTGGTTACCCGGTCGCAACAGATCAATCCTAAGCGCATGTGGGATCTAATGACGCCACCAGTATGTCAGGGCGCTGCCACCATTACTATTACTCCATATAATACGCTGAACCGGCCAAATTCACGCTGCTCACTGGCCTCTTCGCGACTGTCCAGCTCACACAATTCCATCAACACTACTGGACTTGGTCATAAGGCTGATGATAGCAGCTTTATTACATCCGCAATGTCGCACGATGTATTGACTACAAGTGAGATTAGCGACATGTACAACGTACCTTTTGATTCAGACATTTACACAGTGCCAATTGATGTGGTGCGGCCGCTGCATGATCTGCGAACACCTCAGCGGCCTAAACGGCATCGACATCATCGCAAAAGACGGCGAAATGTTTCTGCTAGTTCGCAGAGTGAATTGGAAGCACATATCCAGCAAGCACGTCATTATTGTGGCAAATCTCGTGCCATCACACATGTCATCAAATCACAGCGTTTGTTAGCTGATGTGTGCTGTAATGAGGGCAACCCCGCTGTCGGTGGTGGCAGCGGCGGCGGTGGTGGTGGCGTTAGTGGCAGTGGTAATAGCGGTAGTGCCGGTGGAGGTAGTGGTGGCGGTAAACGACACAGCGTGCCAGGCACTTCTGGTCGTCATGGTGTTAGAGCATCGAATGGACATGCACATAACATTGGCGAACCGATCCATATGACTTTGCATGAGGTGCGACAGTATCTACAGACGTTGTACTCGAGTTCTAGCGATTCTAGCGAGAATAAGATCAAACGAGACAAGGCTCCTCTGCTGGGCCATACACCGGTGCATCTCGCGGCAACGCCTAAGGCCCTCAGTGTAAATAATAATAATAGGTAAGTATGATAATTTGTATATTGTTGATAAGCAGCGAAAGAATGTTTTTTTTCAAAAATAATGAATTTTTACTCTAGACTTTTTGATATGGAAGTAACTTGAGTTAGATATCAAAAGAAAAAATTAGATATCAGAATATTTTTGGCTACTGTCGAATTGGCTGTAACAATAATCTAATAATATCTAATGCTGTCTAATAATAGGTATAACAGTAATGCGCACACGGACTCGTCCACGGACACGCCGGTGTCCAATAAGAGCACAAGTAATGGCCTGATGATCCATCACCATAACAACAATAATAACAATCACAACAATAATAACTCTAATAATGTAAAGAAACATAAGAGAAACGCGTTTGTTGGCATCAGGCACAAGAAAGCACGCGACGAATCGCATAAAGAGAAGAACGAATCTGAGCGAGAGAAGATGAAGAAGAGTCAGCGTAATTTCTCGCTGAATCTTAAACAAACGCTCTGTAACATCTTTCGATTTCGACGACTAGGTTCTCCGGACCACTTTGTGGAGAAACGGAACAGTATCGTGCAGGGAGAGATTGTTGAAGAGGAAGAAGGTGTCGATTCCGATCAGCACACCAACAACAATAATACTGCTTCATCTGAGGTAGAGCCGTCCGCACAGAAGCTGCCATTCTTCAAACGCGCTTTGCCACCTTTGCCCAAGAGTAATAGTCAAGTGGGTGTAGAACAAGCGGAGGAGGCTCTTACAGCAATGGCACCCAAATGTGAGTCTCCGAGCTCGGTACAGCAAGTTTCTCTGCCTGTCATGCGACAGGAAGAAGATACTGCTGAAGATACGAGTATGGATTTTGCAGCCAGTATCGAGAAAGTGAAAGATGTATGTAAATTTTGTTGTTCTTTTGATTCTTCGTCGAGAAACAATTACAAAGAGTATTCTGTGGTATTTTTGCTTTTTAAAATAGTATGGATGGTATTGGGGACCCATATCTGGTGAAGCGGCGGAGAAGATATTATCCAACGAACCGGATGGCTCGTTCATTGTGCGAGACAGTAGTGACGATCATTACATTTTTTCCTTGTCATTTAGACTCAACAGTTGTGTGCGACACGTAAGGATAGAACACGATCAGGGTAAGTTCTATCACTATATATACAATATAGTCGACAAAACAAGTGCGCTTTAAATCCATTTCTTTCGGCGTGCAGGTAATTTTAGCTTCGGCAGCTGTACGAAGTTTAAGTCGCACACTATTGTTGACTTTATTGAAAATGCGGTCGAGCATTCGCGCAGTGGTCGCTATCTCTTCTTCCTGCACCGGCGGCCAGTTCTGGGCCCAATGCGGGTACAGCTGCTCCATCCGGTGTCGCGTTTCAAACAGGTACAGAGTCTGCAACATACATGCAGGTTCGTCATCCTGAAGATGGTGCGCAGGGACTTGATCCCGACTTTACCGCTACCCAGGCGGCTCATCGACTATCTCAGCACGCCCCATTATTACAGTGAACAATTGGCGGCCGAACAGGACGATCGAGCCGAATCGCCGGTCAGCTCGTCGACTGGCGAACTGGAGAAGATCTGCTTCACGCCGCAAGGTCTTTCGTGAGGTATAGCCGTGTGACTTTTCCTTCCTCCTTCATTCCAATTTCTATACAAAGAGATATTTGCACCGAACGTCACTCGCGGCGTTAACGCAAATTTAATTTGCGATTTAATTAAATTTTCGCAACATGTAAAAATTTACATCGTCATTTGATTCAGATTTTGTCACAAAAATTTAAAAAGTTGCTGAATTAAATTTCGGCTAGATATAATAATGGAATTTAATATGTAACTGCATTAAAATATATTATTGATGTAATTTATTTTGCAATTAATTAATTTTTTGTTTATATGTAAAAATTTATTTTGCTACTTGATTGAGTTATGTCAGCGCATAAGAATTTAATTTCTTAACTTAATTAAATATATGTATAAAAATTTAATATTTGCTGAATTAAATTTTGGTTAATATAAAGAAATTTAATTGGTAACTTAATTGTGTGTGATTTATCGTTAATGTGCGGAAATTTAATCATTGAATGAAATTTTCATGTCGGAATTTTGTTCATGACTTGGACTTTTGTTATCATCAATGAAGTGATGTACGATTAATGATTTTGCGCTTGTGATTTTGATTTCGACGATTTATAGCGTATCGATTCGTAAAGTGAATAATTAAACTTGAAAGTAGAGGAACATATAGAAAAATTTCCGTGTGCACCATATATCTAGAACTGCAAGTTATGATCATCTCAAATTACTTAATTTGTCTAATTATCGAAAGGAATCGATTTTATTCTGTTTAACAGAAGTACGTCGCAATATTCATTCTATGTATGCACTATGCGCTGATATGAGACTTTTTGAGATAACATAGTTTTCCTTCTTTAAGATAAATGTGATTCTGTGCAGCTTGCATCGCAGCTAAATATAAAACTGTTTGCGGAACAGTCAACGTGGCTAAGGAGAGATTCGCAATGAAATTATTTCTTCATTTTTTAAATCATTTCAAATATTATACTTGACATCTCTGTCGTTAATTTATGCAATGCAACTTTAGAGGCAAAGAAAAAGAGGAGATGCGCGATCGAGCTGAGCGTAAATAAATTCTGTATAGTCCCTTCTAATTCAGTTCCTTTTTATCGACTATAACGAATGGCAAGTTACATGTGACATAAACCACGCACAAAATATCCATTTATACGTACACATATAAGTGCATATATAAATATATACACACGCGTATGTATCGAGGGGAGGGGGAGGGGGAGGGGAGAGGGAGGGAGAGAGAGAGAGGGAGAGAGAGAGAGAGAGAGACAGACAGATACACACTCTGTGGTGTGAACGGAAACTTTTTGCGTGCCATACTTGCCATTTTCTGTTGAAGTTACGCGAATTAACATTGATATTTCATTGTAACGTTGAATATGATATTTAGTTGTTTATTCGTTGCAGCCATGCTTCTTGTTATCAATGGTAGATAGAATATCTTTAATTCAGATTGTGTGTCTTTGGAGTCGATTTAGTTGATTTAGATTGACTAACTGCTAGAAAATCAAATCAACAAGATGAAAGCATGGGATAATACGAATCATATTTTATGGAAATTCTTGCATTTTTTTTACGAATCGATTACGCAAAACTATTGGAAGTTATTTCGATTGTAAAAACTCTTACAAATATATATAACCAAAGGAGAAATATTCTGGCAATATATAAAGGGTAGCTAAAGTCGCAATGCGCAATTTGAATATTGCATGATTTCTCATTTAAGTAATCAATTTAAAATTAATATTTAGTTGATAAAAAAAAGGTAGTGAAATATTAATGACTGGTGCTATGTAAAATTATATTCTTCATTTTCATGCGTTATTAGACTAATTGCGTGTTCATTTTTGTACTCAAACAATTTTGAAAAACAGCGTGCAATAATTCATCGAAATTAATTGGATTCTAGATGGACCACAATTTTATTTATATATTTTTATATTTGTTTTATTTCAATTATATATAT
>JANQDE010000025.1:643474-654349 GCA_037157785.1 Cephalotes varians | reverse complement strand
ACACACACACACACACACACACACACACACACACACACACACACACACACACACAAACGCGCGCGCGCACAATAAACGTGTAATTTCAACCACAAGGAAATTCTAGTTGTAAGGGAGCGTGAGCGTCTTATCTGATAAGATTATGTTTTAAAGGTCAGTTGCATTAACAAGCTTAATTAATTGCAGCAACAACAGATGATAATTTTAGCTAGTGAGAATTAAGGATAAATTTTCGATTAATACATTAATTTATTAGTTTTATAAGTTTAGTTAATTATCCTAACTGATTAACTTGGTTGATTTAAATTGATTTAAATTAAATTAGATTTAATTAAACTTCAATATCTTGTTATAATTTAAGATATAATCTTGTTTTAATCTAAGTCAACTTAATTAATCGAGTTAATTTAAATCGGTTTAAATTAATTCAAATAAAAATTCCGATTAGTGCTAACGTTAGTGCAATTGCTTCTGAGATTTAGTTGATTAATTAATTCTCTGTAAATCATAATCTTAGCCAGTAATATGTAGATAAGAGAATGAAAGTTTATTTAATTGCAGATATATATTAATCGACTTTATTAGCTACAGTTGATGCAACCGGCTCTAAGAAGTTAATTGTAAGAGAAACATAGCGTTCTGCGCCAAGCGGGAGGCCTCCAAGGCTGCAGCGTGTCGAAGCTAAATATAATAATCGGACAAAAGAATATTGCTAATTGCATTAACCAAAGCATGACATTTTTTAAAATAATCGAGATTCTTCTAAAGACGAATAACGAAGCTCGAGTCTAATGCAAAATACGGCACGTTCACAGCCTAAGGGAGGCTCGTAAAGATAGCTCAAGTCTCCGATTGTCGATTGCGTGATTAGGCGACGGGAAGTGTATGTGTCAAACGTTTTTGTATATTTGTAACATTTTCGTCGTCGTCGCGCGCAAACACGTGCGGCGCTATAAGGAGCGATTGCTTTTGAATGTACACTTCTTCTAGCGAAATGTGATATTACTGATAAACGGATGGCCACGATATTAGATCCGTCTCGCAACAAGCGAAACACTGCAAATGTTAAACGAATCGAGCGTTCATATACAGACTGTCCCGGCACTGTTGCGTACTTTGCTCTCGATTTTCTGATTAACTCGCAATAAATTTTTAAAGCGCAATATCAGCGTGATATCTTGCAAGTGAAGTGAAGCTTCCGATCCTGGTTGTGAAAAATGTGGCAAATTCGTTCGGAGGCCCGATCGAATTCCGATAAAGATTCGACATCGATCGGTGTTACTATCGCTTGGCACAGAATGTAAAATGCATCCTCTCTTGTATGCCAAAGTATGCAGCTGTACCCAGAGTACAACATCTGTGTATTTTCGTTCGGTTAAATATGTAATTTTGCGTACAAAGATTTTTACACGGTTGTTTATGGATTACGTTTTTAGGCAGGTTATAATATATTCGCAAAATTTGGCATAAATTATTATTATTATTAGGGATTATAAATAAGAAAAGGGATCAAAGAATTAAGATTAACCCTAGAAAACTAACTCTTCTTTCCTATAATTGTTTATAACTATATGCTTCTCTGAACCTGCATATATTCAAGAGAAAAAAGAAAAAATCCGTGAAAATTTATTCGTTGACTTAATTTCTTATCTAATTAAAATGTTATCATAACTTTAAAATTTATCTTGGAAAAAATCTGATTTTCGAAAATATTGAAAAGTTGAAATTCGTACTGATCTTCCCGATCTCCAGAGTTCAGAAAAGATTAATATGAATACATGTCTCAGAGATGTATGTACAGATAATGTCCTAGGGTTAAAAAAAACGTACAAGATGTTGTACTTCGGCGGTACGAAACAGGTACATTAAAACCTTATGATTTACATATAATTGCCGAATGCTAGTCACAAATACTGCATTTTTCAGTTGGACTTCAGTATTGTTTATTAATAAAATACCAATTTACGTGCGAAGTCTTGTATTTATTCTTACTAATGTTTTAATCCAAGGGAAAGTGAGAAGGAATAAAAATGAAGATCTGAGTACAAGGAACAAACAAATTCATTTCTTAAAGCATTGAAAGTAAAGAGAACTAATATTTGAATTTTCGTTAGATTTTGTTATATTTCAAGCCTTGTCAAATTGATCAAATTTTTTTTCGATTTGCATATTCTTTAAACATGTTATTCAGACATAACTAAATAAATATGATAAAGAATGATTGAGGAAGTATGAATTTGTCTGATTCTTGAAATCATACCTGCAATTCGATCGCAAACATCATCTACTATATACGTGACAAAGTGTACTAATTTATTTCTTCTAGTCTAATTACAGGGTGTTTTGCGTAAAGCAACTCGGAGCCATATCGGAGCGAGGGGACACTAACGATGAAAAAAAGTGCTACAGAATTTTTTCGGAAAAAAATTTCAATTCAAAAGGATTTTAATCCAATTGTCTTTAGAATTGAGTTTTCTCTTTTAAATCAATCGTTCGACTACTCGAACTGGGAGGCTTTAAGTGGAACACCCTGCACGTTTTTGTCACCAAGTTCGATTGTTATCAGAGCGGGACGTGCACGATGATCAATCTGCTGCGGACTTCTTAATTTTGTAAATACGATGCGGCGATACACGTTCCGGAACTTCTAGCAGAATCGTGTCGATGATCTCTCGATCGGCACTTGTGTAATTTCGTAAATATAAAAATAAGATAACTGACGGCAATTTACCGCTGTTTTGTTTTAACAAAGTTACGAGTCTTTTAAAAACGATTTTTCAATGAAAGAATCACTACTTGTTTTCATTACATACATTTTTGTAAAATATTATAAATATATTTATTTAATTTTCTTCTGTATTTCTCTTTTCGAATATTAAAGAGTATTCAAACACATTAGTTGATAATGCGTTTTCACCGATATACATTTACATGCAAATAATGTAACACCATATGCGAATGTGATAATTACTTTAACATCGCCGTAGGATAATTTGTGGGATCAGTTGAGAATTTTAAATATATTAATTACTAATATATATATAAACATCAATCACGCACCCGAACACAAGAAACGAATCCAGTCCTTCGTTATCGATTTGTCACAATGAAATGATATATGTAAGCGTATGAGATAATCGCATATGTATTTGATTACCCATGTTTGTACTGCAATGTTGAAAATAAACATTTTTTGAGATTAACACCTTCAATTCTCGTATCATCAAAGACTAAAGTTTTGCCTCTTCAGAAGTATAAAATTCACGGCGAAATAATATATTTTCGCGCAAATAATCAGTGAAGCACACAAAGAATTATGCGCACATGGGGGATTCGTTTATTGCACAGGTAAAAATTTATTATTTTCTATAAGAATACCATCAACAAAAATAACAATAACCATTCTCAAATTTTTTCTTTTCCTTTTCTTTCAGTAGACTGATTCTATCTTAAGGTGGAATACCCAAGGTCTTTCTCACCAGCTTTTGTGCTATCCTTTCAAACTCCTTGCGGTCTTCCCTCCACATCTTGGCGGCATCTACATTGGCACCACTCTCGTCATTTGGTTCAGCCAGCATACTTACTACACTCAACAGTATCTTCTCCACGCTCTGCACTGGGCTCCACCTTTCCGCACTGCTTTCATAACCCATTGGATCGTCACCAGGTGCATGCAGTATACTTATGCAAACTCTTCCATCCGTGTAAACTAGAAGAAAATATATAATTTCATACTCTCGTAACTGACAAAAATTTCAATATTGTACAATTAATAATTTTTGATAACTGCGATACACTATATCTTGTGCTAATAGCAATATCTTACTGTTGGGATGAAACATTTCACAAGTAAACTGCATCTTTGGAGGACTTAATGGATAATCTGGAGGAAATATTAATTTTGCTGGAAACACTCCACCTTCGAAGCATGTTCCTTCCGGTCCCCTAAAAATTCCATCAAAATCGATATTCAATTCACACTGAAAAATTTGTGAAAACGCTCACATAAGAGTATTGTTTATTCAACATTGAATATAGTTTAAGTAATCGATGCATAAAAAAGTGAGATAGGAAAGCTATATGACACAGCAAAGAATGAATCGACAGTGAGTTTTTTTGGAAAAGAAAGACCGAAAAAAAGACTTACGTGATGAGGGCCTCCCATTCGAAGAAGTTTTCCTCGTTAATCGGGCCGGCGATGATGCCTTCCGGTGGGTTCAAGGTTAGCTCTGCAAGATCGTCATAGCGCAGGCATTACTACTCCGCGGAAAATGCTTTTCATTAACAAGCAAGCTAACGCTACTGTGGCGTAGAAGATCAAAAAGTCGATTCTCACGTTTATACTCCGCCATCAATCGTCTTAGTGCCGAGCCTGCCATCGTCTTAATCATGCGAATGATCGGTCAGCTGTTACGAAACGTCAAGTTGACGGACGTTTCTCCCGCGAGGTCCCTTTCTCAAGGCTGACCCCGAAGAACGGCCGTGATGATTGAGACCATCGGTGTTGATTTATGATTTACTTTATCGCTCCGATACAATTCAATTTTGCTCTAAGTTCATCTCAGACACGAAAACCTGAATCGGCTGTTTTCTCTAACCTAAACTCACGCACAGCTTGACGCCTGCGTCACTTTCCCCACCACTCGCGCACTTGCCACGTGACCGTTTCAAATTATACCGCGTTTCAAAATTCTACTGGGACTTTTGCGGACGATGCGTGGATGACAAATTCGGGCGAGTTTCCATGGCGTCTCGCCACTTTAGAGATTTTTGAGAATAAAAAATATCGTAGCTAACTATTTCGTATTTCCATTCGTTTATTTTGTCGCGATTGATGCCTTGGAATGATATTAGAATGATATTTGTCGTTCAACAAATTTTTCAAGTCTGTTGATTGGCTACAAGATAGAGAAATTCTGGAGACTGAAGAACTTCTCTGTTCTGTAACCAATCAACACACTTGAAAAATTTGTCGTACGACAAATGTAATATCACCTTTATGCTACGACAGCCAATGACGAAGCGAGGTTAAATGCATCGATTTCCAGAACAACATTCGACAGAACGTTCGAAGAGGAGGCTAGAAGCCAAAATGACGGCGAGTTTGCAGACTTGTTTGAAGGCATCCTGAATTTTACAGTGACATTATTCCAGGAAGATTCGTATGTATCATATCTATGCTCGACGAAACGTTCCGAATTGTCTGTACGATAAGCTGCAAATCGTTATTCCAGCGTCGTCGCGAACAATTTCGTACGCGGTCTCAGTTTCGTCGCGTAATTACGGAACTGAGCGAGAGGTAGCGAGAGAAAAGATTTGACACATCGCGAGAGAACGACATTTCACGTTCTCCAGCTTGACGAAATCGGCACGCTCGGTCAAACAAAAAGATTCGTCGCGATGGCATCGATGCTTCCGCGAAAATCGCGTCGGTGATAGCCACGACGCCAACGGAGTAGCCAGCGTGATATCACCGATAAGTGACGTCTAACATCTTGACTTTAAAGCTTATTAACTAATAAATCGTTTCAGCGGTTTAACAGGCGCAAACGGCCTGTGTTGTGCATCTGACTTCTCAATAATATCTTGAGAAGAATCTGAGCATGGCTTCGGCGATACTGCAGGTAAGCGTTTGCGACAATGCGTCTGTATTCGAAGAAGGCGAACTGTCAGAATCACTGAGTGATCGACGATTTTACAGAAGGCTATAGATCTTGTGACAAAGGCTACAGAGGAAGATCGCAATAAGAACTACGAGGAAGCTCTCAGGTTATACGAACATGGTGTCGAATACTTTCTGCATTCAATCAAATGTATGTTCAAGTAACAAGTATTCAATATTTAATATTAATTTTCTGAACAAGTGTTTAATATTTAATATTAATTTTCTGGAACTGACGAGGGTTCCATTCAATTATAAATCTCTTTAAATTATTAAAATAAACTTAATATTTATTCTTTTTTATATAAGTTATGTTATTTTAGTTTCTTAAAATTAATTAGTTTTAGTCAAATGGTCTCTTATAGCCAGTATCAGTAATTGTATTACAGATGCTTTTGACATTAGTCTTGGAGGGTTATAAACATGATATTGCAAGCTTAATAATGAAAATAATTTGTTGATGAAACTTATTGTATTTTATATAAATTCTTTCAAATTTTAAATAATTGGTTTGATTTCAGATGAGACACATGGAGACAAGGTGAAGGAAAGCATAAGAGCAAAATGTATGCAGTATTTAGAGAGAGCAGAAAAATTAAAGGCCTACTTGAAAAAGGAGAAGAAAAAACCAGTTAAGGCTGGAGCAGATAATAATTCCAAGAGTGAGGATAAGAAAAGTGACAGTGGTGACAGTGATACTGACAGTGACCCTGAAAAGAAGAAATTGCAAAGCAAATTGGAAGGAGTTATAATGAATGAAAACACAAATGTTAAATGGAGCGACGTGATTGGTCTCGATGGAGCCATAGAGGCTTTGAAAGAAGCTGTTATCCTACCTATGCACTTTCCTTATCTCTTTACTGGAAGACGCATACCTTGGAAGGGTATTTTGTTATTCGGAGTAAGTCATTTAGAATTTAACAAATTTGATGATAATTTATCTTGGCTTGAAACATTCTTAATTTTTAATTTGCTTTTAGCCACCAGGAACTGGTAAATCATATTTGGCAAAGGCGGTGGCGACGGAAGCTAATCAAGCTACTTTCTTCGCTGCATCATCATCGGATTTAGTAAGCAAATGGTTAGGAGAATCAGAGAAGCTTGTAAAAAATCTGTTTGAATTAGCGCGACAAAAAGAACGTAGCATCATATTTATCGATGAAATAGATTCGCTATGTTCATCGCGTTCCGACAATGAATCAGAATCCGCAAGGAGAATAAAAACAGAATTTCTAGTTCAGATGCAAGGTACATTTTTAAAATTAATATCTACCTCGTGTGTATGGACTTTTGCCAAAATGAAAATAAATCTAGTTGGACTAATATTTTTACCTATGTGTACAACAGGTGTAGGGAACAATAATGAGAATATACTCGTGCTGGGGGCCACGAATATACCTTGGGTCTTGGATTCTGCAATTAGACGAAGATTTGAAAAGAGAATTTATATTCCGTTGCCCGAAAAACAGGCGCGTGCTGCTATGTTTAAGCTCCACTTGGGTAGTACAGCACATTGTTTGACGGAAGAAGATTTTAAGAAATTGGCAGCTTCTACCGAAGGTTACTCGGGAGCCGATATAAGCATCATTGTACGGGATGCTCTAATGCAACCGATCCGACAAGTGCAAACGGCTACACACTTCAAACGTGTTAAAGGACCGTCACCGAAAGATCCTTCCGTTATTGTTGATGATTTACTTACTCCATGTTCTCCTGGTGATCCAGCTGCCATAGAAATGAATTGGATGGAAGTAGACGGTGACAAATTATTCGAGCCACCAGTTACCATGGTAAGGGCAATACATGTTCCTCTTATTTCTTTTTATATGCTTATATATGTACAAGAGTTTCATTATATATTATTATTATTATCATCTTATAGAAAGATATGTTGAAATCGCTAGCAACGACCCGTCCTACAGTAAATGAAGAAGATTTGGCAAAGCTAGAGAAATTTAAGGAAGATTTTGGTCAAGAAGGTTGAGAGATTCTTGAATTGTCTCTCTTAAGTAAACAGATTTATAATTCAACAAATATTTTTAGTTATACATGCTTGCCTTATTCCTCTTATAATAATATGCTTGATAATATCTGTATAAATATGTTATATTTGGAAACGAGCTTTTTTCTCTCGTCTCCTTATTCAGATCTCTTCTTTTTTTAATGCAACAATCGACGCAATCCGGTATTATAATCTTATTTGTTTACTTAGTGAAAATGATACATAACTTATGAAATAAACCATATATTTTGAGATAAAAAATTCTTAGACTTTTATCAAGCAGTCAGATAAGAAGTAGATTATTTTTTATCGTAAAGTGCAAAGTAGAAAAAATGTTGGTGATACATTTGCGAGGTATATGGCAACTTTGTTTAATGCATTACTATGTAATCACTATGATAAGTATCTAACAAATTAATTGTAAATCATAGATTTATATAGTTATTTCTTAATCATCTTTAATTATTATAGTTTTAAATACTTGTGTATTCTGTTGTGTATCCGATTTTCTCGATTCGAGTGGGCTTAACGCGGGATTGTTCGCGGAGTCGGAATCGAATCGCGCGGTTAGTCAATTTAAAACAACTGAAATCGACGAAGTAACGTGTGTTATGTAACATATTACACATATGTTACTGATATTCAGAATACTGTTTTCATGTAAATTGTTTTTATTGTTAACTAAATAAATAACAAGCTGTATACTGAGATATACACCAGTATTGAAAAATAGTGAGAAATTGCGACAGCTTTAAGGAGGACAATGTCTTAAAAATTCTGAATCCATATAAACAACTGTTATGGTAATGTCGTCGCGAAATATCCGCACCACTTCGCTTGGTAGAGTCAATAATTGTGACAATTTAGCATGATCTATTCCGTATTCTGTGCCACCTAAAGCATTCCTTAGTAAATGTGTCGCTGCATTGCTGTCGAGGGGTTTCTTCTTTAATCCCTCCTTGCGTTGCAGCAACATTTCGTTTATGTCTGACAATTTCATATTTTTACGGGGTAATCTCAATGGATTTAGCGTAACCTTGCCGCTCATATGCTCTCCTACCAAGCGCACAGCTTGCAATGGTGAAATCAGGTCCCACAGTCCATCACTGGCCAATATGAGAAATTTATCTCTTGGTGTCAGTCTATGATATTTGACTTCCGGATTGGCCGTTAGATAGGGCGGTGTGTGATAATTCGGAGGAATCGCCGTCTCGCCGAGAAATGGCACCACAACTTCCTTCATAACGTTTTTAGTCCACTTATAGCGAAAATCACCTAATGAGCGAAGCGGCGCCAATTGCCCGAGCAGTCTTTCCATTTTAATCACAGTCGATCTCTCGTTCGATGGATGTTCCGACAAAATTCTCTCTACCTCTGTGCGATTATCCGCATTATGCTCTACCGTCATCATTTTAGCTGACCATCCATCATTTTCTAAGTAACATCAATTATAGGACTTATTAATACATTCAGCTTTTTAATTAATATCAAATAAAATAATGAAAGAACGAACCCGAGAGTATTCCTAAGACGGCCTTACAATCGCCAACACCAGCGACATGAAGATGAGGACCGTCTATATGCGCCACAGCGGCTACTGTACCTGACATTGCGACAGCAAGAGTTCTTGCGGCATCTTTTTTATTTAATTGTAACAGAGCTTCGTTCGATAAGTCATTATCTAATCTAAGAAACGCATTTTCCAAAGCCTTTTCCATTTGAAATTCTTTTCTATTATCGGATTGTACCAAGTCTCTTACAAAATTTAAGAAGCTTGCTTGATAAAGATCTTTTATCTCTGCTACAAATTCTACTTTATCATTGAAAGTCTCGAGTAAATTTAATTTTCTATCAGTGTCAATAGAATTTAAGTATTGTTCCAGTAATTTTGGTGGTAACAAACATGCAGATATATAATGAAACAGTCTTTTTGATACCACTTGTGCACAGGCGCCACCACCGTGACCATCAAAAACTCCCAGTAACACACCTACAAATAGATAGAAAATTAGAAGCGTAACTAGACACAATGTAGACATAAAACTAAAAAATCCTGAAGATTAATGCCTAATATCACATATAATTAGTATTACTATACTGATGACTGGTTGATAAAAATAATTTTAGTAAGGGCAAATTAGCTACAGTTTTGTCTTGTACTATACCTTTAGTTAATAAACATTGAGCCTCGGATCTCGTATCTTCTATAGGATTATTAGACGCCAATTGATTAGAATCATAATATTTTATGGAACCTGGACCAGAAAATTCCTTGGTATACTCATTGGCTTGCAAGACATTTGTGACCTATAACGAGATAATAATGATATTATACATGAATGTACAAATGGAAAGAGACGAGATAAACATGATTTAAATGTACCTCTTGTGGCGTGAGCCGTGGTAATGCCATATATAATCGATGGAAGCTCTTGTTGCTGCGAGACTCGCTCGTTCTAGCATGTACATGTCGAAAACCTTTAACGAAGTCATAGCTAATTTTTTGCAAGACCATCCTATCCCCGAATATCGCCGCGCTTCGACACCGTTCCTCGTGCTAATATTCTTCTCCTCCGCTTTTCCAACACATCTTCGATCTTTTATAGGTTAAAGATACTCAAAATAAATGCATGCAGCAGCGTTCTTGAATTTGATGCCATGCGAAGACTCCGTATTCCTTATATACCGTGATTTACGTAATATAGATACTTTTCTTTCCTCCAGAATTAATCGACGTGCCTAAAACTCATAAAACCATCGGCTCGGATGTACGCGATGTTAAGTTGTCACTTTAAGCTATCGCACGCAGCGTGCACAAAACTGGTGTAAACACGTGTGATCCTCGGAGAACCTAACGCTATAAAGGCCTGAGCACAAAGATTCTCGTACCGTTTCCAACAAAGTTGTAAACGTGAGTCGTATTCGTATGTATTTGACCGGACAAGAACGCCGGTTGAAAAAATTATTATTTCAAATCGTTTGTATTTCATTTGAAGAGTTTTGAAGTGTAATTGAAAAGATTTGTGAGTCATTCTGTTAATTGTAATTAAATAATAATTTCTACACCATGTATTTGGCCGGAATAAATAGCCGGAAATAAATTCAACAAAAATCTTGTATGAAATCGTTTGTATTTCGTATGAAGACATTTGAAGCGTCATTAGAAACGTTTGTGAATCGTGCAGATAATTTTAATTAAATATTTAACAAT
>JANQDE010000025.1:584746-641624 GCA_037157785.1 Cephalotes varians | reverse complement strand
GACGCTTCAAATGTCTTCATACGAAATACAAACGATTTCATACAAGATTTTTGTTGAATTTATTTCCGGCTATTTATTCCGGCCAAATACATGGTGTAGAAATTATTATTTAATTACAATTAACAGAATGACTCACAAATCTTTTTAATTGCACTTCAAAACTCTTCAAACGAAATACAAACGATTTGAAATAGTAATTTTTTCAACCGGCGTTCTTGTCCGGTCAAATACATACGAATGTGAGTCGTAGGTCAACGCACAAAGTTCAACGTAAACGTATGTCGTATTGCAATCATAGGTCTATTTTTTATTTCTGCACTCTCTGAACTGGTGCACACGATGCAATAAGTTGAAGTGAAATAAACATATGTTTACTTCACTTCAACTTATTGCATCATGTGTACCAGTTCAGAGAGTGCAGGAATAAAAAACAAACCTCATATTACGTTATCTTGTTTACGACATATGTTTAGGCCGATTCTACAATAGAGTCGTAAGTCGTAGGCCGCAAGAAATTAACCAATCATAATCGACTATTCTTTAGCCTGTATCAGACTACAGATTGAGATTGAGATTAGATTAGATATTGATCAATCAAAGCAAAGTTCACTAAACTTGAGATTGGTTTTCTTTCTTCTGATTGGTTAAATTTCAATCCAATTTCAATCCTAATCTGTAGTCTGATACAGGCTTAACAAGACTCGCATTGTTATCGCAGATTTAGCATTACGATTCGGAAATAATTACGACAATTTTTGTGTTCAAACCCTAAAATTGAATGTCACCACGTGACCACACCGCGCGAATCTCGATTCACTCGCATTATGCACAAGAGGCGATAATATCGGTGGCGCGATGGAAACCAACCTGTAAAACCTGACGGTGTTATATTTCTCTAGTGATTTTGATCGTTTCGCGGTTGGCGCTACTGCGCTCGATCGTCGGCGTTTAAAATTCAAAACTCAACGTAACGCCAAACGGCTTTTCACGTGCGTTGTCGAGTGACGAGCGTTTGTTCGTTGATCCGCGTCGATTTGACACGATTCTCCTCCGCTTTCACGACGAGACGGACTTGCCCCCAGCCGAGCCGAGACGAGCTCCATACACTTCGAGTAACGATTCGAGATAGACAAAACGCCCAAAAGTTTCCGAGGCAGCGGCGACAGCGATGTCACGATGTGAAAACAACGTAAGTGACATCTAATCCTTTGCTTTCTGAAATTTCGCTCTATAACTATGATACTGTGAGGTCAAAAATAGTAAAATTCGAGCGATTCATAGCCTTCTAATGATGGTTTTCAATAAGAAGGATCTAGGCAAGACGTTCTCGCCTAACAAACCCAAGAAAGCGGGGATCAAGAGGCGGCTATCGGCTGGCGGGTCGGTCAAGCCGAGCACAAGCGGTTCCGCGATGAAAACCGAGGATACGTCTGAAATATCGATCAAGGTGATCGTGAGAGTTCGTCCGTCTAATGAACGCGAGCTGCAGGATAACAGCAGAACGGTCATTCAGGTGGTAGATGACAAGATGTTGATCTTTGACCCAAAGGAACAAGCGACGCCCTTTTTCTTCCACAATGTGGCTCAGAAGGGTAGGGACATGCTGAAGAAACAGAACAAGCAGCTGCAGTTTATCTTTGACAGGGTCTTTGACTCGACATCTACCAACACTGACGTATTCGAAGGAAGCACCAAGAACTTAATCAACAGCCTTCTGGATGGCTACAACTGTTCCGTGTTTGCCTATGGTGCCACTGGCGCCGGTAAAACTCATACTATGCTGGGTAACAAGGAAGACCCTGGTATTACGTACCGTACTGTAGCAGAGCTCTTCTCCGAGATTGAGAATCAGAGCAAACATCGCGAATTTAACTTGGGTGTGTCTTATCTAGAAATATATAACGAAAACGTACAAGATTTGTTGCATAAGTCAGGCCAATTGCATCTGAGGGAAGATGGTAGATGTGGAGTCGTAGTTGCCGGATTAGAACCAATCGCTATTCAAAATGCTGAGGAATTGTTATCACTATTGGCAGAGGGTAATAAGAATCGCACTCAGCATCCAACAGATGCAAACAAGGAAAGCAGCAGAAGTCATGCGGTTTTCCAAGTATACATCAAGATAATCAATAAGCTAGACAGTCAGGTACAGCGAGTCAAGTTGTCTATGATCGACTTAGCAGGATCCGAAAGAGCTTCGGCTACCGGATGTAAAGGTGTGAGGTTTAAGGAAGGCGCTAATATCAATAAATCCCTATTGGCTCTTGGAAATTGCATAAATAATCTAGCAGATGGTATAAAATATATTCCATATAGAGACTCCAAACTTACGAGGCTATTAAAAGATTCGCTCGGTGGTAATTGCCACACTGTTATGATAGCTAATATCGCTCCTTCTAGTATTACTTATGAAGATACATATAATACTTTAAGATATGCAAATCGGGCGAAGAAAATCAAATCAAACGCCAAGAAGAATGTGTCTTGCGAAATGCATGTTGCTGGCTATATCAAGATAGTGGAGGAACAGAAGAAAGAAATAGACATTTTGAAGTCAAAATTGGCAGCTTTTGAAAATGGAATACCGCAACCAGTCGAGAATAAACCAAATGTCGTCATGTTGGATACATATAACAAGCTGATAAAATTACATGAAAAGAAGAAGGATTTGGTAGAAAAGATGCTGGCTTTGGAGAGTTCTGATAAAATTTTGGCATGCAGGATACTCTACAAAAAAGATGCCGATGAAAGATTGCATAATCTAACGACAACCAGCAATGTCTTGTCAGTGGAAGAACAAAACGCTAGCGGAAAGTCACGCATTAATAAATCTTTACACTATTTCCAACGGCAAAGAGACGCCCTTAAAGCACAAATGCAAGAGACATGGCAGGAATTATGTTTGATTGAGACGGAGATACAAGAGATAAGAACTAAACCGCTCGATGAGCATCTGCAGAGTAAATTGTCTTTGGAAATTTCCAAGATTGAGAAATGCTGGATTCCCAGTATGCAACAGCACATGAAGAAACTCAGCAATCTCCTGCAATGTGAAAGGCAATCGATTAATACTATAACGAAAAGTATGAGTAATACGTTACAGAATTACTACAATATGGTAAAAGGCTATGGCACAATGACCGATAAAATGCACTTAGAGTTTAAGGAATTAATAAAATTACTCGAAGGTTTTCGAAATATCAAATGGTCTGATTCGGATGACAGCAAAGTGGATGATTTCAACATGTTTACGTGTTTGAGTACAATTGGAATGGACCCGTTAAATAATCCAATGCCAACGATCGCTACAGCGATACCAGAGATGGATGATGACGAACACAATGTTTGCAACACGAATATATTGAATTCCACTTTCAATGCTACTACAGGTGAAAATAATTATATCGATAGCAACATTTCCAACTTAGACGACGAAAGTCGCGAAAATGGTAAATTGTTGAAAGATGAAGCTGTGCAAGGGACTCCACAAGAAAGAACTATTGCGAAAAACATAATCAGAAAACGTGTATTGTCTGATAAAAATAGTGAAAACGGTAGTACACCTTCTAAACAAACGAAAAAGCTAGTAATGAATAACAAAGTGCAGAATACTGATCGAGTAGACAAGGAAAACAAACAAAGGCCTATACAAATGAGTGCAAAAAGTATTGCCATTCTGAATAGATTAAAGAGCGATACTAATTTTTCATCTCTTTCCCGGCATAATAATACGGAGGAAAAAACGGACGTGGCGCTTAAAGCAGTGCGTAATAAAGAGAGGCGCGGTCTTACAACGACCCATCCGTATCAAAAGCCAACCATTGGGAAAAAGTAAGTATCAGAAAATATTTAGTAGATCTAAATCTTTTTCGATATCTTTATAAAAATATTAAGCATTTCAGTATTATCCATAAAATATTTCCTTTTTCTACTATAGATCCACTCCAGCTCCACCATCTACTAGAGTTCCATGGTAATATTAGACAAAAATTTGATACCTGGACGCAAGATTAAAGAGATGATGATCTTACAAACACTACGTTAAGTAATAAGACTTTTAACAAGATTTTTTTTAAATAGATGCAAGATTTTAAATAGATACTATTGACTATATGTGGTTAAAGAGTAAAGTCAAGTATTCTGATAAAATGACTTCTTTTGATGTTACCTATGTATGTTTTTTAGCTTAATGCAAGAAAAAATATATATAATTGTGCAAGCAATCTTTCTCTTTCTCTACATTCAGAAAATAAAATAAATTTCATAACTGTAAATTATATTATATATGATGTAATTTCTTAGAATTTATTCAAGATTGATGAAAGAGACAAGCACAGACAAAGCAGAATATCGCTCAACAATTGCAATATTCATTTTCTTATTGTTTTCGGAAACTACATTAATTTGTGCAAAACTTTATATGATCTGCCACTAAAGAAAGAGAAAGAAAGAGGGCATTTTTACTATTAAAATGCTCGTGTACCAAACTAACACATTTAAAGATTCACATCCCCATAAGTAAAAATACAAACATTAAATTAGATTTTATGTGTTGACAACAAGTTTCTGCTGTGTGGAGGATGTCGACTAATTGTATGTATCCTTAAGTAAAGAATAAATTATTTACGTAAATTTCTAAAAATATATCGTGCATATATTGAAAAACGAGACATTGTTCTATATAATGTAAAAAATCAAATGATTAGCAATTATTTTTTCTTCAAGTCCTCATTGAGATTTTCCTGAAAGCATCGTTCGTTATGTAACTATACTCTTATTGTTTGTTATTCAGCTATCATTCAATTCAGAATACTCACGTATTCCTGCAAAGCATGCGACAAGTGTTTTGAAATCTCTGGAACTCTCGAGTCTACGGTTGAATCTCTGCCAGTAACTATAGTCGGCAAGATTGATCTCGAATGATCAAAAAGCGTAGCAAATGATTGCAACAGAAATGCCAAGAATGCCAATGATGCTAATACGCTGATGGGATCAAAAGCGCTAAAATATATATATCATTTATCTATCGCCATTACGAAAGAAGAGGATTTGATACGATTATTTCAAGATACTTACTGATAATAAGATGGTAATAAACTGGATGATGAGCCGAACCCACCGTAGTAACTGCGTTGAATCGATTGTTGCTTGCGTATATTCGGAGAATTCGAGTAAGGTAGAAACGAGTTCTTTAACTCTGTCTTGTACATATCCGATAAATAACACAGGGGCGGATTATTGCAAGATGGTGCTTCGCTTATAGTCCTTTCTAATCTTGTTGTTTGCATCTCGCATCGAATAATGTCGAACACACCAAGAAACAACATAATCTTCAACATTTTATGGCGACTATTTAAACTTTTGTTACTTTATATTATGTGCGTTGCGATACACGGAATAAAATCTTCAGTGCATTTTAAGAGCGAGACTTATTATAAAGAAATATAAATCGTTAACGTTCTTACACAAATGTAGTTAAAATTTTTACTTCACATTTCGAAGATATGATGGGCTCGATGTGCTTGACGAATATATAAATACCGAAAAAGATAATAACGAACATTTCCGGTCGACTCTTCGTATGCTCCAATTGTTAGCGTTTTATTTAAATTATGGTAAATTCGAATATTATTATGAACAGTACAATTTTGATCTTGCTATGTTGACATTAGTCATAACAGTTAATGAGCGTAAAATTATATACGGCAAATTGAACTTTCAAATAGGACACCACTTACGGAAATCACGAGAAAATAGATAACGCTAGTTAAAAAGATGAAATCAATTTTTCGTGATACAGTTCAATTTTATACAATACTTAAGATTCAATCTTTATTATCGCATTTAAGGTTTAACAAATTTTTAACAGCTTCCTTGTACTTATTGATCGAGTATTGATCTTCACCGTTGTTTACGAGATCTGAAACGGCAATTTTGTATTCCGTTGCATGCGGGATGGTTTCATAATCATAATCGGTTGGTACTTCCGGCCATTTGTACAACGTTACTAGATTCGTACGACTTTGACTAGTATCCCAATCGAAATACTCCATGTCTGCTATCGATTTCTCGGCTTCCCACGGTTCAACTCTCTGCAAGTAAGATTTCATGTTATTCGCTAAATTCGTATACTGCGTGCGATGAGAGTAATTTGATGTATTTATTCATATGATCGTGCTATTACTTACCCAAGATTCGTGATACACTGCTGTGAGCAAATATCGTACATATTCCAAGTTTTGCTTTCTGGTTGGGCATCTATCAGCCGTAATTGTTATTATATCTGTTTCTGGATTGTACTTGTTTCCCAGTAATCGCAGTAGCTTATCTTTAGCATGGGTATCTAGATGAAGGGAGGACAGTCTTATTCGCAAGCTCACAATCCTAGCCAGTGGATCTCTTATGCTTGGTGAGGAGTAACAATAATCGGACGTAATGATCTCAACAGGGAAATGTCTCGCACATTTCTCCTCGGTTTCCAAACCGGCGGGCCACTCGGTACAAAACTGTTTCAATGCTTCGCAATGCCTTCGTATTGCCGGTGGTGTAAGATGCAAGAAATTTGGTATTTTCATGAGTTCGGCATTGGCGTATTTACTGAGCGGTGCACCCTTTTCCCGGTACCCTTGGCGTAACGGAAGGGGTATTGAAGCGGGGTGAAAGGTTCGCGCACCCGGCCAAACCGACGGCCAATCCTGGTCGACAGGCATCTCCGTTGTCCTGGGCGGTGGGACATCGATCCGTCGTGTTTTTCGCTTCTCCTGTACGACTTTCTTTTGTTGCGGGTAAAGTTCCAGTACTCGAAATTCTGAAAACGAAGACGTATATTCGTTTCTAGCGAAATAAATTGGAATACGTAATTGATACTAACGTTCCGATTTGCTCGGTTCCGAGGCGCTTGAATACGCTGCGAGAAGCCTCAGCGTTTTTGGCAAATTTTGTGTGAGGTTCACTTCAAATCCATGTTTTAACAACAACATATTTCCTCGGATTTGTATTGTGTATTATTTTTTAATAGAAATGTAGTAGAAATTATAAAATCGCAGATTCTGTATCAATGAATCCAATTTAATCTAACCTAACCTAACATTAGATGCGTATCGTTCTACGCGCATGCGCGCATTTATCTATAGTATACGTTACGTAAAATGCGTTCCACTTGGCGCTCGCAATGCTTGCGGACATCATTTGTCCTTGTTTAACATTGAATAAACAACAAGGATGAAATAATTCCAAGAGCGTTGCAAGCGTCAAGTGGAACGTTCATAGTATCAACTCGCTATTGCAAAAAAACTCCCTAATCGCTCAGAGTTCTGCTTTTTCGGACGTGATGACGACCATTGGACATCGCTTATCGCATTCAGTGCGCCATAAAAACCAATCATGTGTGTTTAGTAATAGGAATCCTCTCGATAATACAGTAAAGTCTCATTACCGACGATAATAGCAGCGACATTTCTGCAAGTTTGAGAGATTCGCCATTAAATTTTATGGCGCGCTGTCACTGCTGTCATTTCGCATTCTTCGAATATTTCTCGTATTGAGTACGATTGAACGATGATCGAGCGATACTATTAATTGAGGTTCGTGACATCGTGGAAAGTGGATTTAAGCTAAATGACAATAACAAGAAACGTTGATTCGCTCGCAGTTTAATTATGTCCGTCACGGAGACCTTACCGTAAAAGAGACTGCAATCATGTGCGACAATATACAGGGCAATCCATTCGCTGGACTGTTTTCTACGGATAATGATGCTGTCTCATTCTCTTCGCAGCAACATGCGATCGACGACGAAGCCAACGGTGCAAATTACATGGAACGCTCGTCGGATGCGATTAAGGACAAACCCGAGAATGCGACGGAGTCCACAAACTTCGACGACAAAATCAATCGACTCATGGCACATGTGTTCGGTTTAACGTTGCGTCGAGACAATCGAGCACAAGAATCTCTAGTGTTTATTGATGCTGATTCGATAGAACACGCTGTTTTCGAACGCTTGATGCTGCCAAATCCTGAACCTAAAACGCAAAATATTGATAGTCACGTTGTTCAAACGCAGGTTATAACTTACCTGTATGAATGCTACTGTCGTCTAAAGCACTATCGAATAGACAGTGATTTTGAAGATACTGTAAGAAATGCTTGTCAAATTATATTGCGAAATACCAACACAGCTTTACAGGAGCCAGATTTGTTTCCGTATCAGGAGGTAGTACTTTCTTGATACTACAATGAAATAGTTTAAGAATACCAATTTATATTGAACCAGCAAAATGATACATTGACAGCTGTCATTAATTGTCATGTATTTTAATTATTACAGGTTCATAGCCAATTTGTTGCTTTATTTATGGATGACATTACATCAAAGTCAGAATTATCATCATTTGTTAATGGCATAGTAGAAGAATTGATAGCGGCAAATAGAGAAAGCGATGCGGAGGATATAATTGCAAAATCTTTTTCTCCTGTCCTTGATATTGTCTATAAAGAGGCAACTCAGAGCAATCTCTTTACCTTTCGCCAACAGTGGTTTGTTCTATTGAATACATTTTCCACCATTGATCCATTGGCAAAATTGATAATTTGTCATAGCACACCAAAAAATAATCAGGGTTGCGCTTATTCAGACACATTATTGGGTGCGCTCTTCAGCATAAGCTGTTTACCAAAAACAGCTAAAGATCCATACGATCTTTTCGATAAACCTCTACGGCAAGTACGGCGATTTTTCCTATTGAACAAGTAATTTTTTAAGCTATACGATTTGCTTTATACATTGTCAAAATATCACAGCCAAATACGATCATGGAGGGTACCATATGGACAGCTATGGACAGCCTAAGCGAAGCTTTATACAAAGTTTTCCATTCCTTGTTAAAATGTTCGACGGAGCTTCGTCATTTGACTTTGCAATGGTTGGGTAATTGCCTCCACGCAAATGCAAACAGAGGAAAACTTTGGAACTCTCACATGGAGATGGGATTACTGGGGGTATTGTGCGTGTCGGATGGTTTTATGCTGAATGTAGGCAATGTATTGCTACGTCTCTGCCAACCATTTTGTGTTAAATTGAATGATACCAAAGTACCGAAAATAGATCCTACATACTGTGGTGCAGAGGTTGGTTTTCTAAGAATTTTAGAAATTTACACAGTACTTGTATACAATTAGTGTTCCAGATGCTAATTTAAATGCGAGTAAAATCAATACTTCGAAAACAATATATATATGCGTACATAAATACATACACATGCAGGAAAGTGAGTTTTGATAAGATATTCATTTTAACAACTTATATTTCTTTTTTGCAACCTTCAATTATCTGATCAAACTCTTATAAATGAGGCTTAAATCTGAGTATTAAATCTGAGATTTATCGATTATGAGTCAGACGCTCTCACATAGAGTGACACATCATCCCTCTGTATGTTTGCATTTTTAGGCAAAGGATGAAGCTGAGAGTCTGCAACGTGGTATACACATGAAAGGATTGAGTTCAGAAACATGTTTAATACCAACTCCAGAGGGTGAAAGTCGACCAATGTCAGATTCATTTGGATTCATAACGGAATGCTTTTTCCTTACGCATCGTGCATTAGATCTTGGTTATAGAGTTATTTTGGACAAGTTTTTAAAGTAAACAATTAATAATAATCCTATAATTTTTAAATGACTTCTCATTGCTTGAATATTGTTACTTTAATCTTACAGAACAAATCAAGATTTGGCTAGGATACAAAGAGCTTACAACGATGCTCGAACTGGTGGCAGTTCAGAGGTGTTAGAGCTCATAACACAACGAATGGAGACTGAAATGATGAAGTATATAAAGCATATAAATGCACGCACATTTTTAATTCTCTTTATATTTTTATTATAATTATATATATCCATTATGGTTGTTTTTTTTTCAATTGCATTTTAAAGTTTTCTATATATTTGCATACATGAAAATTTCTTTTTAGGTACCTATCTCTTAAAGCAAGTCTACTAGTGCCAGAAATGTTAGATCACTTGGCCAAATTTCATGCAATGACGGCGTTTTGGTTGATACAAGTTAATTTGCACGTTGTAACCGAAGAAGAGGATAAACAAAATTTTGCACCAAAACAATATATACCTGTTACATTCCCATTATCGGAAACTGTTCCAATTACATTAAGGTATGCTTCATATCATATGTATCAAATCATAATGAGCATAAATAGAGATCAATATGAAAATTGATAATCTCTTATCCAGATGCATTCCTGAGTTCGTAGTAGAGAATACCATTGGATTCTTATGTTTTTTACGTCGTTTAAGTCCAAATACGTTCGAAGAACAGGGTCCGAGTTTTTTGAATCCGATTTTGACGGAGGTAAATCAAGATAGAACATGAAATGTACTCTCATCGCGATCGTTAAAGTTATATGTTGGTTTCTTTAGATTATAGTTTTAATGGAGTCTCAGCATCGTCTTTACAATCCGCATCTACGCGCGCGATTGGCCGAGAGTTTAGAGGCACTTTTGCCGACTGCAGATGAGAACGTTGCTCCAGCGACACCGAACCTAGGAACATTCCATAGGGAACAGCTGTTTCTTACTCATCCACATAGACAGCAGGTGAGTTAAATTTTGTTTAGAATTCATTATCAAGAAATACATGTAACTAATTATTCCTGATATTGTTCCATTTACGAACAGATAATTGTCAACTTGCTGCATGTATTTGTAAGTATTGAGATGACTGGGCAAAGTGTACAATTTGAACAAAAGTTCAATTATCGTCGTCCAATGTACATTGTCATGGATTACTTATGGAAGCTTACCGAGCATCGTAATAATTTTATGTAAGAATTATGATATTTAATAACTGTCTTTGTTTGCTATCTAAAATTCGATATCTGATCAATAAAGCATTTCATATAATCATAATATATCAGTACTTTAGCTCAAGAAGCAGAGAGCAACATGGAAGCAGTCCAACCACCTTTATTTCTACGTTTTATTAATTTGTTAATGAACGATGCTGTCTTTCTCTTGGACGAAGCCTTATCAAATATGGCACAATTAAGACAAATGCTTCAAGCTAGGTATTTTTAAAAACACATTAGGATTATTATCTTATCTTCATACATATAGGATTCTATTGAATCTATGTACGTGCATGTGTACATCATATTTCTTAAATAGTTTATAATAAGTTTATATAGTTTATAATTTGCATTAAGTGTCGCTTTGTTTTTGAACACAAGGGAAAGCGGAGAATGGAATAAACTGCCACCAAGTGAACGCGAACAACAGGCAGCATATCTTCAGCATATCGGTATGATTGCTCGCTTTGATAATATTTTGGGTAGAAAAACTATACAAACGATAAAAATGTTGACTACCGAAATAAAGTCAATCTTCTGCCATCCAACGATGGTGGACCGTATCGCTTCCATGCTCAATTATTTATTACTGCAATTGGTAGGACCGAATAAAAAAAATCTTAAGGTAATTTTAAGAATCTGTAAAAGTTACGATAAAAATATTATAATCTCATATATTTATATGAAATTCAGGTAAACGATCAAAAGGAATATGCATTCAATCCTGCAAATTTGGTATTAAATATATGTGAAATATACATTAATTTGAGTAAAAGTGAAAGCTTTACACTTGCCGTGTCTCAAGACGGACGTTCTTATAGTCCAGAACTGTTCAAACTTGCGGACAATGTGCTTGGTAAGAGTTTTTTTATATATTTTTTTAAAGGTAACTTATTTATGTCGGAAGAATCTAAAAAAATCGTATGTAAATCATAGTTCGTATTGGTGGTGTGGGAATCTTGGGAGATCTGGATCAATTTGCAAAAAGCGTGGAAGAGGCCGCGAATCAAAAGCGAGAGGAAGATGAGATTTTGATAGGTGTTCCCGATGAATTCCTAGATCCAATTATGTCAACTGTCATGACGGATCCTGTTATTTTGCCATCATCGAAAATAACTATCGATCGTCAAACTATAGCAAGGTATTAACATATGAATTACAAATATTTGTTAATTTATATCTTATATTGCAATATAAAATTTTTATATTTTTTATTTAATGTATTTTAGACATTTGCTAAGTGATCAAACTGATCCTTTTAATCGATCTCCACTTACGATGGATATGGTGAAATCAAATGTCGAACTTCAACAAAAGATACAAGAGTGGATTTCACAGAAAAAATTAGAAAAAGCTTTGAGAACTGATACATAAATCGTCAATTATATCACGATGGAATAATGTTGAAATTTGTATGGGCAATTTCTAAGGAAAATTGTAAATTTTCCAAAATGCACATCGATGATAACCTTATGATTGGTAAAGAAAGTTCGGATTCATGGCAATCAGCATTTCGAATCCGTGAAACAAAAAACAAATACATATTTAATCGCATTTTATCACATTGTTTCATCGGGATTTTTTCACTCGTCGATTTGCCTATAATAAAAACAGGCAAATAAAGCAATTTTGTATAAATATTTTGCAATGTAATTATGTACAGGGTTATAAACAAATATAGAATTACGCGAGTTATATCGATAATAATTATTGATTGAGAAAATGTTATATAAATAGATGACACATGATTCTAGGAATCGTCGCATCAAAAAGAATTGTATAATTCATGTATAGAATAAAATGTGTTATTTATGAACATTGCATAATTTTCAAAACTATGCCAGCATTAATTACTGTAATTCTTATTTAATCATCTATTTTTTTCTTGAACAATTTCATTTTTTGACTAAAACATCGAAAAAAATTATTTATCGTCATTTTCATAAAAATCTTGTATATTCATAAACATTTTGCAAGATCATCAAAGTTTGTAACAAACCATTGTGCGCGTTGTTTTACATTTTCCCTAATTACATTCCCACCGAATCCTATAAGAAAAATTGATCTGTAATAATTATAATTAAGCATAGTTTGTGAGTACAATATAATTTTTATCATTATCTTATGAAATAGAATGTTATAAGACATTTAGAGACAATTTCTCAAATGATATTACAAACCTATAAACGCATCTGCTGGTGGTGACGCTTCTAAATCTGTTGAACCGTCACCGACATGTACAACAATCTCGAATCCTCTCTCCTCTTTGAGACGTCGTATTACTTCTCCTTTGCCACCACTTCTAGAAGTTGGCTGAGTCTCATCGAACCCAGCGTATTCTCCTATAATACATATTTGCATATGCATGTGTATATGTACGTCTCGAAAAAGCTATAAATACTGCATATATTTACCTGTAAAATAAAATTTTAATCTATTTGCATAAATATTCTCGGATGGAATGTTAAGTTGTATAGCAATCGGTGTGATAAAACAGCGGAAACCACCAGAAACAAGAAACACTTGCTTTCCACGAGCTTGTAAGGTGGACACCAACTCTCTGAAATATATTTTCACAATTCTTAAAAATATAACACAAACACATTAGTTCATATATCGTGAAAAATGAATATCTTACTTGATACCAGTAGTAAGTTTTGCATGATGCGAATTTAAAAACTCTTTCACTTGTGTCAAACTTGGATTTATGATCCCAAGTCTTATAGATAAGGATTGTTGAAATGTCATGTTACCTTGCATAGCCTGCTTTGTTCTGAAAAATGTATTTTAATATTTTCATATTGATAAAGGATGTGGAATTGCATTGATCAAACAAAGTCAAATCATAATTCAAATGAGGAAACGAACAATTCAGTGATCTCTTTTCCTTTCCCACAGAAATTGGCAAGTTCGTCGATAGCTTCTTCCGTTATCACAGTGGAATCTACATCGAATGTCACAGCATTTGCTGTTCTCCATATGTGTTTTATTTCATCCAGACTAGTCATCTAGAAATAAGTAAACCAAAAAAAGATGTAAAACTAGATACAAAAGATGTGAAAAAAATTTTGTATTCTGTTATTACTTTTAAAATATCTTGTAACTTGGGAGAAAGTAACGGGAAGTCAAAATTATACTTTTCATAGTAGACGATACGAAATTTCCGCGCTAGAAGTGCCAGAATGTGTTTCATCCTGTACGACCATCGAGTTTGATGATCGTATATAGTGCCCGTACTTTCATAATAATTCATATATACAACTCAAGTTTCTCACGTGACGTCAATACGTATATATATATATATATATATATATATATATATATATAATATCATGACGGTCTCGTTACCGACGATTGACAATTGCGTATGCGTTAATTGCGATATGTTTCTCGAATGATGGCTGCGACTCAACAAAATAGCAATGAACGATTATCATAATATTCTTACGTCATCCAGTGAAAAACAAGATCATACGCGATTAGACGGGCACAGAACGTGCACGTTTTACCACTCGAGCGTAGACTTCCGTGTTTCACATCCAGAGAAATACAGTGAGACATAGGAAATCCGATGAAATGACAAACGGTTAAATGAAAAGGGAAAGAATCCTTAGCGTACTTAGAAATTCTAAAAATTCTTAACGCAAACGTAAAAAAGCAGTTTATAATAGAGATGTTTCGAGAGATAACTCGCGATTATCTTTTCGTTTAAACTCGATGCTGCGGTTTTCGCAATTTGACACGAAGGCGAATCAATCGATAAAAAAATCGGCCAAATTTTTAGGAGTTGCAAGGATCGCGAAGAGTGAAAATTACCTTGTCGACGCTGCGAGA
Source organism: Cephalotes varians (assembly GCA_037157785.1). Taxonomy (NCBI): domain Eukaryota; kingdom Metazoa; phylum Arthropoda; class Insecta; order Hymenoptera; family Formicidae; genus Cephalotes; species Cephalotes varians. Next base: position 626,925 of record JANQDE010000025.1, on the reverse strand, counting down.
TCGGCAAGCACAACGGACGGCAACGACAAATCAACTAGAACCAAAACCGTATGTCACGGTACTGTCGTGTAGCAGAAGGAAGTGGGAGCCTCGTGGTGGAGTTATCGTACAATTAACCACGATTTCGTAACCTATCTCGTAATCAGGCATAATTGTCGGCTGGGGGCCGTCGGCCGAGCGCGTTCGGGCACGTTGAAACTTAATGTTTTCCATGTGATTGATTCTTTTTAATGAATTTTCGTCTGTTTTTTGGAGATAAAAAAGATACGACTGCTCGGGTTAATCGCTGTAATCAATTAGCGGCGCGCAACCAATGAGTCTCGTTAGAAGATTCGGATTGAAATGCTCTAAAATATGCATTTTATGTATTTAACTGTAAACAGTTATACAGCTGAGTTCTTTTTGAAGAGGGAATTATACGAATACGATAGTAATATGGAATATATACATATGGAAATTAGACAGACGTAGCTCCCATATATTTTTTTACCATATTTAACTTCATCATTTGATCTGCATGAACATTGATTATAATACGAGTACGTAAGAATTTGTAGAGTCAACATTTTGTAGAGATATCTGTATATGATAGTAGAGATATGTAGTTCTTATTAAACATTGCGACATAAGCAATGTAAGCGTTTAAAAATTTATCAATTGAAAAAGCATGTGTTACTTATGCAGAAACTTAACAACTATGCAATAATTTTACTGTAACATTATTCATTATAGTTATTGTCTTGACGTTCTAATCAATAAAGAAATTGATAACTAATTAACAAAGAAACTTCAGATAAGATATCGACAGTCGGTAATATCGAAATCTATCTCGGTGTATCGACGATCGGTAATAGCAGGACTATGTCCAGTTTCAGCGTTTTGCGTATAGCTGGCGTCACTATTGAATTATGATTGCAGCGCACATTCGAATTGGGAGGAACATCCATAATTCCGACATTAGAATATATCAAGCTTTTTTGAGAGGTAAACAGAAATACAGATATATACGATTATCGAGTAATTAATATTTTGTTTGCTTCTCCCAGATAAAGAAATGAAAACGAAACGCGTGCGTATATATATGAGTATAAATTTTGTCCGATCAATGACGCGTTATCCATCGATCGCATGTTCACAAAACGCAATGATTCTCTTAAAATTATGTTGATTAATAACGCAGCGGCAAAAAAGGAAATTCAGAAATCGCAAAAGGAAGATTTGAAATATCTAACTTGAAATATCGTTATTAAAAGTCAGATGATTGACGTAGTTCCAATAAAAAATAATCATATAACACTTCTTTGATCTTCATCTCTAATCATCCTGACAGTGTAAGTAGCGTTATAAACATTCTTCTTTTAATAAACTGCTCATAAATGAAGAGCACGCATGCTTTTCTGCTTTTTGTCAAAGAAGTTTAGATTCTGTGCGAAATGCAAGATTATGGAAATCAAAAACAAAAGAGCATAATCAATCCAGATTGAAGAGATGCTCTCTGCTTATCAATGTATGTCGAGACAAGCAAACACGGTCCTTCCATCCTGCATTCCTAAGCGAGGAAATCTCGTCATGAGTGTACGAGCGCGAAACGTTGCGACGAAGCGTCGCGGCGCGCATCCTCCGACGCAGATGTGCCGGGCGCCAAGCGCCGGGCGCGAAGCGGAGCCACCACGGGCGATGATCGCACGGGTTGCGGCCGATAGTTTACGTTCTTGGATGCCCTATCGCGATGTGCAGCTGCTCCGCAAGTTTCAATTTAGCGATCCTCTTCTCCGCATGTAGTCTGTTGACGGTTGACAGTGCTGGCAATATAGGCGATGCTGCCGATGGATCGTCGTCGTTGAGCAACGATCCGCGTTGTTCGCCGTCACTCAGCGTGATTCTCGATTTGGAGAACGGCGTTGACGGTGCGACGTCGCGACCTTTGAAGAACAACGGCACCTTTTCCTACAACGGCACCGACTATTCGGCCGATATGCGCTGGACTGACGGCAATGTCACTTATGGTTGCATTTGCAGATTACGCCATTGCATCAGGAAGTGCTGTCGCAACGATGAAGTTCTCCGCAAGAATTCGGACAAGGAACGGATATGTCAGAAAATGCCCCAAAACGATACGGAAGCCAAGATGCCCGATCTGCGTCTAAAGACGAATCAAATGACCAAGGAGATTCAACATATTGACATACTGAAGAAGCATTTCCTCTTGGTTCCTTGGCAGCAACACAATGTCTGTTCCGGCCAGCCTCTGTTCGATGTCAATCCTGATGAAAACGATAAGATCATTCTCCAGGCAAACGGTAGCTTTGTGCTTCCCGCTGACGGGAAGATTTTTCCGTTTTGGAATTATTGTATCGATTGGAAGGCGACCGTCGATCGAATCGGCATCTTGGTTTGCTGGACGCCGGACATGCAAAGTGCGCCGAACGAAGAATACGAAACTCACTATCATGTGGGCATCATAGTGTCCATTCCGTTTCTCGTTGCTACCTTCCTGGTGTATGCGATTACCCCTGAGTTGAGAAATCTCTACGGCAAGACGCTCATGTGCTATGTTATCTGCTTAATCATCGCCTATGTCTTCCTGATTTTGACCAACTATATTTACATATCTCCGATACGTGTGTTATGCATTAGCACAGGTAAGTAGCTTTTTTTATACATATATGTATCCGCTAATTGCCACTATTAACTTTCGCAATTTTATCCAGATATTCGTCCGTGATTGAAAACCGATTGAAAACTTGTTACAATTTTAGAGTTAAAAAATAACTATTGTGCGACATTATTATTTTATCGTATATATAACACAGGAAATATTGCATCTCGTTATGCATGAAAAAATAATTAAAATGATAAGTTTCGTACCAAGCTAATCTACTTCAATTTACAAATCAAATCTACATCTCATTTTGCATTATCTTAATTTTTTTTTCAAAATAATAATCTTGGGAATATTATCTCGAGAGAGTATCTACACGAATGCGAATAATAGAGTAGCTGACACTATACGTTAATTAAATAATTAAATAACTACTGTAATGTAATGATTATTAACACTACGCGTGCAGCACTCTGGCATTTCCAACAACTAATAAGCAAATCTACAACTTTTTTAAAAAAATGCTAAATGTTTCAAGGGAGAATTTTTTTTCGATATTGATGTCCTACATACTTGACAGAGTCAGTTTTTTTATAAACGCAGTAGACATTTTTTAATCTCTTATATTCGTATTTTAATTTTTTATATTTAGATTTTAATTTAGACTGCTTTTAAAAATCTTTATCATGAAATTTACCGGTTGAAAAAGAAAAAGATTAATCACAAACTTATTCATAATTGCCAAATTGTACGCTTAGTCATCAATTAGATTGATTTTTAATGTATTAATCGATAAAACTGTAAAGAAAAAAATTTTAAAAAAATAAATATTAGATAAATAAAAATATATATATATAATTATTTTAGATAAATAAAAATTATAGATTTCCTGGACATAAGAAATTTCGATTTTTATTCTCTAACAAACTTTTAATCTAATAAAAAAAGGAAACTTTATATTAAATTTTTTTTTTTTTTTTTTTTGTTGTTTCATTAACAATCGTTAAAGTGCGCAGTGCAGGAAATAAATTCTGCAACGACCAGAATTTTTTATAACTCGGTTTATTGTACATATTTCTAAAAACGACGATTACACACAGATTCATAACATGAATTTAACTACTTTACTTTATTGCAATGTAAGTAAACACATATGTGTACATATGTTATCATATGTATACATATAAAAATAGATGTTATCATTATTCCACCCATATGGAGCACAAATCGTATAAATCAGCCATGCGTGCTTTTTTCTGCACGCGCGATTCCGATATGTCTGTGATTAACAATGATGCAAGAATTATATATGTACTACACTTCCTGATACAATTTAATCTCTAATATTCATTCTCTAATTATTTTGAGGAAAACGCGATTGAAAATTCCTTTCAATGAGGAAAGTCGGGATCAGGTTTAGACTAAGAATCTATCCGGTGTCTTTCGAACTATCACCATCTTCGATTTCCCATAAAACAAATGTTAATGAATGTGATGCGAGATACGGATGATGAATGCAAACCGGTTTTTGCGTAGTGTTTCGTATACCTTTGCATTGGTCAAGCATCATTGCTTATAGGGTGGGAAAAGTGAATAACGTATGTGAATAACGATAAGATATCATATAATTATATTATCTCTGGATTTTCAATAACTTATTTTTCTTTTGTAGCTGAACGAGATAATGTGATAAGATCGGAAAAGAATTAGAATTGCTGCAGGAACCAACGAAATTCTTCCTACGCCCATGCTATCGATTAATAACTTTTTGAAATAAATCTTTCGGCCGTATATAAAGTAACACCTGGTGCAACTTGAAATTTTTGTTGCTCGCTCGTTCAATCCTAGATCCAATCATTTGTAGATCTATTCTCAGTTTTCGTAGTCCTCTCGAAAATGTAATGGCTCTCCATCGGAACATTAAGTATCTAAACAGCCGAGCTAAATTTACGTTGCCGCTGGATTGGCTAAGCTATCATCTGTAGCCTGTACAAGTTTGTCAATGAACCTCTTTTTTTTCGAACCGCCCTGTATACGCGGCTTCGCAGCAGGTAGGCTACTTCTCTAACGTTGTCAGTTCGTTGTCTGGTAGTCTCGTCTCGTTGCTGGCGCGAGTATATGCGCTTTCTTACGCGCTCTTCCTTCATCCGTCGTTAGGAAAAGTTGCGGTGAAACCGAACGCGGTGCTAGCTTTATCAAATCCAGCAAGATAGTTGAAAGTCAACCGTAGTGATAACAGTGCTATATTTGAACATGAATGGATTTTCCATGTTTCGACTCGCTCGAGAAGAAAGAAAAAATCGGGCAATAATTTTGTTTCCTTTCGTGTTTCATTCTCTCCGATAAACATATCGCATACGTCAATAACTCGATTGATGTTGACGTCTTATTTCATATTCTGACGTATTTCCGACAAATATACGCCCCTTTCTCAAATAGTCACGGATCACTTGAATTGATTAATCATCAGATTATCAGAATAGCATTTGCAATATATACGTATTTTCAGTAAGAATAAAATAGTTTTTGCAACATTATATAGCAGGTAAAAATATTTTTCACATAAACATGTTGCTTATTCAACAACATAAACAGCATTGGATAATAATCGGTGTCTATATTCTGTACACATTAGCTCCAATGTTATCAAATATTTAACTGTACAATATATTGCTGTATGTATGTGCTTTGAGAATATCTATTTATGTGTTTGGATGATGTACATTTCATGGAAATCACGATAACAATTTGCATTTAAATGTCTACATCTGTATTTTGGTCGAATTAATTAACAATCCTTTGCTTTAAATCGAAAAGCAATGACTAAAAGAATAAAATCTTATTGTCTCAATGGTATACAGGATATGATTGTAGATTATACTAACAATAGTATTTGTAACGTATTTACTTACGTCATTATCTATCATTTACATATCTGTAATATATATCTGAATAATATGTTTTTTTTTAATGTTTATTTTATGTGACCAAGGATGTTGTTACATCCACATGATATCTTTCACATTATACACTGATTAAAGTTCGCACTCTTCTTTATCACTTTCATTCGATTGGTCCACCAATTCACGCACTAAAACACAACGAGACAGAGTAAGATTAACGAGTAATAAGAGATTGGCTGTATGTTTTATTATTTTATGGGACGTAGAAAGAGAGAGAGACTTATCATATTTCTTCGAAGAGTCATCGTGTTTTATTGTCTCTCTTTCTCTTCCGCCATTTCTTGCGGCACTTTCGTGAGTAAGCTTCCGCACGGCGATAACGCTGAGAGGCAACGATGATAATTATTTCGAGTGGCTGTTGAGTTGCAGCCTCATTAAATTAGTACATAATGAAACGGCGTCTGAGAACAGTCCTGTTCGTCGCAGTTTATGCGATCTTGATCGCGGTTGCCGCTCTCGAAAGCGATCAGGCGGAGGAAGAGCCAGAGGAATCATGGAAGGAAAATTCTAGCGTCCCTCATTATCTGGAGGTAGAGATAATTCCAAGTTTGATTGCACATTATGTTGTACTTGGAATTTGTCGATGAGATCAATTTGTGTCGCTTTGGTAATGCGTACTATAATATGCTTACCTTATGATATTTAATGCCTACAATGATTTCGCGATGATAGTGAATTCTCGAATAATAGCATTCGTGAATATAATGAAACATCAGAGACGATTACTAATTGTTCATATGCTGTATCTAATCGAGGCTTTCAGAGAAATTTGTATCTTAAAAATTAAATAGAATTAAAAGAATATCTTAAGAATTAAATTTGAGTTTAGATTAAATGTAAATGTAATTCCAATCTAAATACAAATTATGTAGAACAGTTGTAGATTTATAGAACAATTATATATTAATCTGCTGAATTGCAGTAATTCGTTCATCTCTCATCTTAATTCACATAATGACATGGACACATACAATTTTCTCTATTAACTGTAATTGGATGTAATACGCAGAAAGGAACTAACATCAAAGTTGAATATTTCAGATATAGTCATTAGAAAAATTCCATCCAGTAGATCTAAAAATGGAATCATTTTCTGGTAAAAAGATATGAGAAAAAAAGAAAGTGCCAATAATTGATCATAGTCTGTGTATAACTCACGATGTATATAATATATTCAATATTAAAGATCTAAAAATCTGTGGCAATTGATTCCTCTTCGCTTATGTTCAATCATGGATAACATTATTTGTCTCCGTTCCCTCTGGCTCTCTACTCCTAGACCGACATCAATGATGATGGCTCCGGGAAGCCCTACGTGTCGCTTTGCTGTCGCGTCGGTACTTTCCTCAGCGGAGACGACTGCGTGGAGGCCACCATGAATGGGACGGAAGTGGTACAGCTGCCGGTGATTTACGAAATGAATCTTGTACCGATGAATGTCACTGCAAGCGACGAATATTTTCATTTTAAAATATGGAATCCATGTTATGGCTTGAAACACTATTCTTTGAATCCGTACATGTATGAAGATGAGAAATGGTACCTACTGTCCAATGGTTCCATATTACGACCTCTGTCTGAGGAGCAAGAGGAGCGTCTCCTCGATTATAATCAGTATTGTTTGGCGCGAGTGAAAAGTTACGAGTATCCGGAATATCTGGTGTTCTTCTGTGGAGAAGCCGATCTAATTGAGAACGACAACAATGGTGGAGTCATATATTCCTTCGGGATGCTCGCATCCGTCCCGTTCCTGGTCGCTACATATGTTGTCTATTGGTTGCTGCCCGACTTGAGGAATCTACATGGCCTAACGTTACGCGGATACGTCGGCTGCCTGGCGATGGCATACAGCACGTTGGGGATATTGCAGTTGACGCCGCAGGAACAAATCTCAAACGGCATCTGTTTTACATTCGGTATATTCATAGAATGATGCGACTTTTATTAACTTGTGTTACTGCACAAAGAAGATTAATGCTAACTTGAGATAATTGTGCGGCGGAATTAATCTTTGATGATTGTATCAAACATCCGCTGTTATTGATTCCTAAATCGTAATAATTCTTTTGCGAATCGTTTACACATCATATGTATTACGCATAGCATATCTTCTAAAGACCGGATGGAACGTGACTTTGAGAAATCTTGCGAATTAATGATCTGTTTAAGTGAGAGTGCGTGACAACTTTCTAAATATATGTTCCCGTAATATCTCTGCTTTTCTTGCAAATATTGGTATTGATATTTGTTATTATAATATCACTTATAGTTTATTGTGACATATTGTTCAAGTTCATATTGACAATTTACATTCAGAAAGTTAGCATTCTGCTGCAGTGATGAACAACAAATGAATGTTTAGATTATATAACTAATTACGTAACGAAAATTGTTTTCTTTATTTTGCTTTCATGCTTGCCTTGTACATTTACTTTGTACTTAATACAGCCTGCTTTTTTCATTCAACTAACATAGAAGATAGATATTGCACTGATTTAATAATTTTTTCAAATACTTAAAATTTGATATTTATACAATACAGTGACAATTTACGTTTAGTTTAATTGATTTCCATTCTAATTATTTTAGATATTACCCCTTTAGACTTTTTTAAAAATCAAATTACATATTGAAGGTGGAGTGTAAAATAAAGTTTTCTCAGACATCAATCGTAATGATTCATCTCGATCGTTGTGAGGCGAACCGGAAGCTCGTGCGTCTTAGATCTGAGAAAGCCCTTAAAAACAAATAATCGAGCCACACATTCTTCAAACCATACGCTCTGGAAAGTAAACTATAAGATTCACCTCTAAGGAGTCTTCCTCTGTTGTCCTGTCATCCTTAGCTGAAACAGGACTTGCTTTAACAAGGTGCTTTTCCTCTTAACATGCACTTGTACGTTTGCTGTGAAACAAGTTCGTTCTTCAGAAAGCATTGCTGTCGCGGCAAGTGTCGTACTAACGATATCAACGCGTATTCTCGTTTCCGTAGTTTGCGATATCGTTGCGGTTGCTGCACATCTGACTACGAAGCTATTGTAAGGAAAAACTAAGACAGTTCAGTAAATTCAGCGTGCCGACGGGTCGACGATGCGTCGACAAAATCTCGCGTTTTGGTGTTGCACATTTATATTCATCGCCTCCTCTTCCGAGCCTCGGGAAAATTCCAAGACAACAAATGACGACGAGCGGAATAATTCCAGAGTTCGATATGAGATTTATGCTAATGTTACCATGACGAATCATAGCAATGATGTAGAATTGATACGACATAATCTGCGTGAGAATTCCTCCAAGAACAACGACGACGAGCAGTATGAGTTCCACGCTAACTCCATGAGTAATGACAAGGATAATGACTTGGTGCAATATAAGTTTCACGCACATTCTGCAAAGGATTACGAGGACGGCAATCAAATGCTGATGGAGCTTCGCGCGAATTCTACAAAGACCGATAACAAGAACAAATCCATATCACACGAATTCCATGAAAACTTGGTGCAAGTTGGAGACACAAGCAATTTAACAAATTTGTATGAACTTTCTGGAAAGTTTTATGAAGATGATAATAAAAAAAATGTTGTTCCATACGAGATGTGCGAGAACAGTACCTGCATTCTGCTCTGCTGCCCTCTTGGCAGTCGTCTGATTAAGGATGAGTGTATTGCTGGGAATACTAATTATCCTTTCCCAGATGTGTACGTGACAAACGATTCATCAGAGAAAAGATTAATTGGTAAAAAGTTGGATCAAATTTTTCCACTGACCATTCATAATCCATGTCAATTTGGACGCTACCTACTTAATCCTGAACAGAATCCAGATGATGAGTATATGTTTCTCGTTAATGGCTCTTTGTATCAACCACGTATCAATGAAGTCGTCGAATTCTACTGCCTCGCCGTCTTGCAAAAGAATAAGTACGAGGTAACTCTTTGCTTCGATTCTGAGGGAGAGATCGTCTCGGAAGAACAGAATGGCATACCCGTGGGTTTGATAGTGTCCTTGCCGTTTTTACTGACAACATTTGTGGTGTATTCCATATTGCCGGAACTTCGGAACATGCATGGCTACACGCTGCGCGGATACGTCGGCTCGTTGTTCATCGCGTATACGTTCCTCGCGATAGTTCAGCTAACCCAGCAGGACATAATATCGGATTCTGTTTGCATCGCATTGGGTACAGCCTACAATAATATGAATGAACGTAGTGTATACACCTATAAGGTTTATTGGTGTATACTCATGTCATCAATTATTCTCTTTTTTTCTGATAATATGAATATAAAAATTATTAAAACTTTGAAACAATGAATATAAATAGCGGGTAAAATTAAAATTTTGACATACAATCACTTTGGAAATTCGTTTGAATATCTTTTGATGAATATCTCTTGTCCTTTTTTTGTGAAGATTTTGCAGGCGTCGTGATTTCGACGTAGTATTTAAATCGAAAATAAGAAATTTAATTCAATATACACATTATTGTCAAGGTTTTTACTATTTTCGACTATAAATTTCTGACACAGGAAGATGGAATAAGAAAACCTGTTTTTTTTTTTTTTTACGGGCAGCAAACATAAGCCTTAGCCGGCATTTTAATTCATGATTAATAGCTGTTTATTCGACTGTTTCAGCTTTCATCATGCACTTCTCGTTTTTGGCAAGCTTCTTCTGGCTAAATGTGATGTGCTTCGACATTTGGTGGACGTTCGGGTAAGCTATCAAAATATTCCACTACTATGTTTTATCTGCAATCATATTGGTCTCTCAAAGACAATCTTGTAATTCTTGTATTTCTTAAATAAAATGAAATGAAGATATTTAGATTTGAATTTCGAAGATAATTTTTTAGAAACGTCATCTAACTTCTATATATAATGGCACGACTACTTATATTTTATATATATTTATAATTATGATCGAAACGATTAATTACAAAGGTTTACAAAGGATAAAATGTTTCCAGAACGAGTTCTAGGTCAAAATAAATTAATTGATTCGCCAAATATTTTCACAAGCGCCACTCGATCCGGCGCTTGTGGTAAAGAAATTTGATAATTGACAAACACTAGGGGAAATTGATAGCGACAGGACGCGAATTAATATCCGGTACGTGACCGACGCGCGTATGTGGCGCAAACATAGTCGAGTTAATTTTGATCTCCTTCGCGGTCGGACGTCGGTTCAAGAAGCCATTCGGACAGGCAATATTCGGTGAACGGAAAATATCAGTAGAACATATCCTCAAACGTCGACATTCACGCGCTGCGTGAATATGAATATATATTCGAATATACCTATATTCATTTATCAATGAAGATATTAATACATTTACAATTCTTATTAATGTATACAATCCTGTTTATATTAACAGAGCGTTTCAACGTATTTTTTTGAATGAAATTAAGAGAAGATTGCGATATAAGTAATAAATCATCATTCGCGTTGTGATTAATTTAACAGTCGTTTAATGTTATCGCAATACAAATCATATGTTTTTAATCGCGCCTATGTGATACGCGCATTCTTTATTTCGTTCTTTTATTATGCGCATTCGTGTGGAATGCTATAAAATAATTTATTATCTCTCGCGTGTCAATGAAATTTCATGATGCAATATTGTCGTGTCACTATTTGCCATTTCCGCGCGGAGATGAACTGACTTGCTGTCGCCAAGCCCGTTTCACCCTAGTACAAGGGTGTGACGACTGCTGTGTACGCACATTGTCCGTTCTCTTGTAATCAATTACAAGAGTGCGCATGGATCGTACTTGGAACCGGATTAATTTCCTTCTTTATTGCGTGCACGCATCATAAGTGACAAGTCAACCCCACACACGTGTCTTCGCGTGGAAGCATGAATCATCCTTCCACTCAACAGGATTTTATATGTGTTTATGTGTAATTTTAATAATTAGTTTTTAAAATTTAAATTCTCTCTTTTATGTTATCGTCCGTATTCATATTTTGTACTCTAATGCATTCCATATCTTATTCCATATTTAAACCAAGCATTTTGCATTGATTGCTGCAACTAAAAAGAAAAGATTAACTCAAAGAACAATTATTATATAAAAATTTTTATAATTCAGAAATTACGTTTTCTACTCACATATAAAATTTATAGCATTCAAATTTAATTGTGCTATTCAAAAAGTTACCCATTAAATTAAAATCGATAAAAGACATCCTGAAAGATATGAAATGCTTCATATAGCTTTAAATGATTTTTTGTTTACGTTTCTTAAATAAATATAGGAAATTAAGTTCAAAGTATAATAACTTTTAATTAGCAATTACGCACCATGGTTGCATCGCTTACATAGAATGTACTGAACAAAATTTAAGTCGCATTGGTCATATTTCCGAGAACCGCGACCAAAGGTGATAGTTATTTTAATGTGCATTTGCATAGTGACCTGTTCTACTTGTTGTCGGCTCAATACGACTATGTAAATATTGTATTTTGCAGAGGATTCCGTGCGTTACAAGGAAGCATGAGGCAACGAGAGAGAAAAAAATTCTTGATGTATTCGATTTACGCGTGGGGAAGCGCTTCCATTCTCAGTATCGTTTGTGCCATCATGGATTTTGTTCCCAGCGTGCCAAAGGAATTAATCCGACCGGAAATTGGTGTCACGAAATGCTGGTTCAACAGTAAGTGGATGTTTACTGATAGTTAACGACGTTTCACTAAAATCATATGACCAAATTTGAGAATTGTCAAAATTAAGATACAAAATGTGACTTATAATGCGAGAAATTAATTTTTCAGCGGATGAGGCGAGAGCATTATATTTTTACGGACCTATGGGCGTCACTGTGATCTGCAATATTTGCTTGTTTATTTCTACAGCATTAAAAATTGTGCGTCACAAGAAGGATACAGCTCATCATTTGAGAGGCTCAGAAAGTAGACGCCATGATGACAATAAGCAATGGTTTGTATAAGCATTTTTGCATTGATACATGATAATCATATTAATATGATATATGCCGATATATCCATTTCCGAATGGCTTTGCATAATATCGATCAGTCCTCGTTTCCAACAAGATGATTATTTTTAGACGGTAACTTTCCCATGCGGCGGTTTGCTTTCATAATTACGAAATCTTTTAAAACAACAAACATATCGCCGTCTTTTCTATCGCGCGCACACGAGATTCTTCGAAATTTCTGCGATTCTCAAAAGAATAACAAACGATCGTGCGAATAAAATCAAAGTGGTTGGCCCTTATTTCATAAAAATAAAAATCACATTTCTTCAAAATTTCTTTTAAAATTTCTTCTAAAAAAAACCAGCAACTTTCTTCTTTTTAGTTTAAAATTTGATAATTACAATTTTTATTATAATTACGATTGAATATAATTACGAAGATATCTATCTTCAGCAAATACACTGGATTACTTCGAATACTTGTTTTTGTCCTTTGTTTTAATAATTCTAAATTATAGAAGATACATAAACAAATGCATTTGCACATAGGTTCAATCTGTATCTGAAATTGTTCATTGTGATGGGCATAAATTGGTCTATGGAAATAATATCATGGCTATTCAAAAAAAAAGCGCCATCATACGCCTGGTATCTTACCGATCTGACAAACGCTCTACAAGGTCTCATCATCTTCATTATATTCGTATGGAAAGAGAAGATCAAGCGGCTGCTGTTAAAACGATTCGGTTGCCAGGATCGCGGTTTGTTCTCCAGAAACTCGACACGTAGCGGTTGTCACAGTTCAACCTCGCGTACCTGCACCACCATGTCAGGTGTAATGTCCCTGCAGGAAAAGGTCAATCCCTACGTGCAAACAAATTGTCGCGCGAAAAGTTCCGATGAGGCTGATTCTTAATGTTACGAAAGAAAGATTCCATTATGTGAAACAGAGGTCGATGATTAATGAGCGGTTAAGTGATGCCGTAATTTAATTCGCCACTCGAAGATTAATTTTACATTGTTTGCGTTGATCTCTTTATTTGGAATACCGAAATTGGTAATTTCCATTTTTCTCTTTTTTATTCCTTTAAAAATGTACTTACAAGTTTTTTTATATCTTTAGCAGTCCAAAGAAGATTAAAAAAATTAATTAAATTACTCTGCATCTATTATCACTCTCATTAAAATAATATTAGGTGTGTTAGGTGAATTAGTTTTGAGGACTTTCAAATGAGGACTTTAATTGTAGGTTTCAGCGTACGAATCCAAATTGCACTTATTACATCTCAAAGATTTAACATTTATGTTTGATATTTAGTATTTCAAGCAGCAGGCGTGTAAACAATCGCATTTTTAAACGCTCAGGACAGTCAAAAAAGTGATTTAAAGATGCAGAATTACAGAAAAATGGAAAAAAGTTGTAGAAAAGGGAGGCAAATATTTTGATTAATGTAACTCGTATTATTTTCTTTGAATAAATGCATTTCAGCTAAAAATATCCCTCAAAACTAATTCACTCCTAATAAAAGCATATTGTATATCATGTACATTGACTGCCATAATTTTGTATAAATTTTATTTGAATATATAGAGATTATATGTTAAACATCATTGACATTTTAGTAAAAAGGCTACGAATAATTTTATTAATTTTAACTTCAATTCTAACATAGCGCATAACTATTTTACTTTTTTTTTTTAATTATTTATTTTCATTATATTGACACTGGTCTACATTTCCACTGCACGCATAAGTGTTTAATAAATATTTAATATTAAACAAATTCAAGAAAAAAATATATATATATTATGAACATATGCATTTTTAACATGTTTATATGGATAGATAAAAGGATTTTTAATACGATATTTTATCGCGCAATGAATATGCGGATATCAACTTGTGTCAAATCAGTCATACATTTTATCATATACATGTGACAGTATTACAATATGTACCTTGAAAATCCTTGCGCTGAGATAGATTTTAAATCGAGCATCTTTATATTTAATATTCCGTTGATTTATTATGAAATGTATTGCGATAAAGTTTTCTGGAACTGCATTTCATTTATCATATTACATATAGAATATAGTTCTTCACCGCTTCTATACGGTCACAGAATATTCCTGTACAAGTGCCATCACGAACATTCGTCTAATATTTAATAATTGCATCTGCATTTAATACCTATAAAATCAAAATTTAGAAAATCAAGTAGATAGAATTACTACACAAGGAAAATAAAAACACAGAATTCATTCAATCGTTAGATAATAAAGGCTTAATCTGTATTCATTACTATTACATGTACATGTTTGTGATCGTCTATGTATACAATAATTAGACGAGAATAAAAAATAAAGAGCATTACAACACATACTCTTGTGCGCTACTTGTATTCCTGCATTCTTTTCAATTGCTATCAGTTAAAATCTTACACAAGGAGTTTATTTTACGCAAACATATCTTCTCGATCAGCTCCTACACCATCACCGTCTTCCAAGCTTGAGAAATTGAGGAAATGGGCTGGCCTATGCACCTCGTGATAGAACTCTTTTGGATTTGCCAGTTGTAACTCGTACTTCATGTTGGGATCATGTCTCACGCCCATGAAATTATAATTCCATGAGCCTTGACTGGGCACCATAAAGAAGCCGAGGAAACGATCGGACAGAAGCATCTGTACCTTCTCATAATGGCTGGGTAGATAACCCTTCGGATTATTGCCTTTGTCGGTGTTCTGCTTACCCCACTCGAAACCACTTGGAGTCAACTTGTATGCTGTGAGAGAGCAGGAGCCAGGTGTGAAACTGCAAGTAATAACTATAGTCTTTTCGCCGTCCCAGATGGAATTCTCTGCCATAATGCGAGCGTGAGTGGATATGTCCTGCGGCGAGAGTTGTGGCAGCTCATTTGGCTGCGTATGTATCCATCCTAGTGGTTCCATTTCCTTTAAATATTGATGATTAGGTAGTGTATTTGGTAAATGAACGGTCTGATGAGTTCCCCATTGCGGCGCCATTACAATACATCTGATTTCTTTCACCTATTACATATAGAAAAAATATTAAACATTTCAAATAGAAAAAATAAAATAATTTAGCAATAATTACCTGAGGATTGTCAGGTGGGCTGATGCCGTACAAATAGCCAGCTATTTGTGCTCGTAGATCGGAAATGGTGACAAATTTTTTCAATACATTCTTAGGTAAGATATAAGTATAGCCGGTCTCCTTGATATCGTCAGACGAAACATAGATGTGATTCGTTCTGAGATGGAGATTGGTTGCAGAGATAGCACGTACTCGCCATTCAGTCTTCGAGCTGAAAGTCTGCGTCTCATAGTTGGATGTAGTCGCGGTAATGATCTCATCACCGTGTTTGTTTACTGTTCGCGTAGTAGTAGCGGTCAATTGGCTCTGTTCCTTAGTCTGCTTTTCAATTTCGGCGATCTGTTGCCGTTGCGCGGATGGAGCGCTTATTTCCATGCCTAGAATGATATCGCGAATCTCAGATTGTGTTAGTGACGCGACATTGACGTTGTTCTTTTTGCCATAGTCCGCTAGAATCAAATCCTTCAGCTGTACTTCCACTTTAATCCATTCGTCGTCTGTCAGTGATGGCCATATATGATGCGGCTCGGTGATGGTAGTCTTGTCGGGCTTGAGAACGACTTTAGTTCTCTCGGTATTGACATGCAGAGCGCGTAGAATTAGAATCAGCCGCGAAAATGCAGTGTAAGACGAAATGGTTTTCAACCAGTCATCATAAAGATTGAACAGTACCATCTGCGGTTCGGTCGCCTTTAAAATTAGATCACCAAATTTCTCCACTTTAAGACATGCTTGGAATGGTAACTGTAATTCGGATCCTTTGATGACTATGTTAGGGAAATCCAGTAAGTGCACTTCTAATGGATCTAACATTCCCTTTCTGGTAACGATAATCTGTTTCGGTTGTTCCTCCACTGGCAGAGAACGAATCAGCGCAGCAACTTCCTCAGCAGTCTTCCATTTGGCCAATTGACCAAGACGCTTTTGGCCCGCCCAGACAGAGGTGTGAATAATCTTCAGAAAGAGTTGTCCTGTACGTGGATTAAAGATAAAAATCGCGCCGTTTATCGGCTTCGTTGTTAAATTGCCTTCGAAGGTTTTGTGGATAGTCACACGATACACGTTTGTGTCATCAACAAACCATATGATTTGATTGGAAAAGAGTTCGCCATAGTTTTGCGAGGAGAGGTAAGGCTCCGTCGGTTCAGACGAGTACAATTGTAATGCCTTGCGAATACGTTCGCGTAACACATACAAAGCTGGATTCGCCTTCATGATCTTTGCCATAGCTTGCTGTATGAGTGGTTTACAACCAGGGAACCAATTGCCGTAGGCACTATGCAAGTTGTATGCCAGATCAATAGCTATGAGGAGACCAGTGGGTGATGGATAGATGGACATGTTGTCCGTAGTATAGTCAAGGAATTTTGCACGAGCGTATCGCTCGATGTCATGTGAATCATAGTCGCCCCATCTCAATTGAACATCGATCCAATACTTTTGCGTGGTCGTGTTATCCATTACATCTTTGGAATCAGCGAGAAGAGATGGTCGAGACACATTCCACTTGTAGGCGGAGAACAGCAGAATGTCGGCGCATGAGGAGTTCATCTTGTAAGACTTTCGCGGATGTATCGTTTCTTTCTGTACGGTCTCGATTTCCAGTGCGTCTAACTCTTGATCGAACACCTGACAGAGATCCATCACAATGGATTCGTGTACCTTTTGCCATAAATGAGCGCGGAATATCTGGATCAACGATATTTTTAGGGTTGGTATTTTTCCGTGCATGAATATCCCCGTCAGATCGAGCTGCACTTGGAAACCGACGTAAACATTGGCGCGATTAATGGTAGGTGACCACCATAGAGTGAATCGACGATTAGGAATCTGATTGAGACCGGAACGTTGAGCATTTGTTAGCTTTTTATATTTCATGGATTCTTCGAAACCAGATGCCTTCTCCCAGAACAGACCTTCCCATGTCGGGAAGTAGGTGCCTTTGAAGAGAGTATGCTCCAAGATACCCTCGACACCGCCGAGCGCTTGGATCATGTCAGTTCGGTAGTTGTTGAGATTCCACAATTTACCGTCGTGACGCTGATGAGTCCACCAAAACGGATTCTGCTTTAATACCTGATATTGCTTGAATTCAGTACGAATGCGCCAGCCTTTGTCATAAGCCAGCGTATGCCGATCCTTCTGGAATAGTGTATTTATTCTGGGAATACCGCGATCCCAGCTGTCCTCGAGATCTTCCAGAGTGAGTCTGCGATTTTGGGCATTGGCCTCTTGCCGTTTCAAGGCGTACTCTGCCCAGACGCGTTGAGAATCAATAAATTCTGATTCCCATGGCTGTATGTAACGATATAAGTTTGGAATCAGTTGATCTTCGTCGTGACTCATACCCGAACGAAAGTGAGTAATGCCTACGTCGGTTTGCTTCGACCATCTCAAGTCTGACTGCGGTATTAACACATGACCCATCGATAGCATTCCCAGACCGCCCAATTCTTTAGGAGTGTAAAAAACGACAGGTGGGAAACGCGACGGCATTTTAGAATTCAGTCCTATTTTAATACGTGTCTGAATTTTATTTTCGCACTTGACTAGCAGATCTAACAATTCTTGTGTGTTTACCACTGCCTCTCTGAAATAAGTCATTAAGCCGATCAATGCAGTATTCCATTTATTCACGATTTTCGTAAAAGTAGTCGAACCCGAGGCCATCAAGATTTGTCTGACACGATTGTGGAAGCGCTGTAAGCTCTCATCGTCGACACGCAAGAAACATTGCGCTGTTCTTTCTTTTGTGATTTCGTTCTGAAGATTCCAGACGCCATCCCGATGCGTAAACTCTTCGTGAGTTGTTCTGCACTTAGGCAGAATCCTGCATTCGAAGCCACTCATGTTGAACAATAGATTGGGATTATCCTTACTATAAACACTGACGAAGCTGTTCTCCCATTGAATCGTAGTTGTGGAACGTGGTAGTCGATTTTTTATGTCCCAGAAAACAGCACGACCCAAATTCACATCGTGCTTCATCAATCTCATACGGGCGTCTCGCGGCCAACACTTCTTATTATTATAGCCGACAATGTTTTCATTGTTTGGGTCAGGATGTTCAGTGAGATAACGCTGGATAAGATCTCTCGCTTCGTCGGCAGAGAAGCGCAGGAATAGATGTATTCTGTCGACGTAGCGACAGTACAATCGAATAGGATGCGCCGTTTCGGAGGCAACATCCTGAAAGGTCAAAAAATCGTTTGGCATTTGCGGTGGGCCGGCCATCTCGCTGGCTCGTTGGAGACCTAGCACGAGCAGATCTAATACCAATCCATAGTATTGGGCGATAAAAGATGCGAATTGTAGTCCCCTAATAATGCCGTAGCTGTTGGTATGATTCATGTCTTTGTAATTAATGACTACGTTATTCTTCGCTGTCATATAATCGGCAATGTTATGATCGACTATCAGACGCAATAGTCTGTTGAGAAGCGTGAGATCGATTTTCTCGTACAACTTTTCAAATTTCGATTCAAGTAACACATTGCACTCACCCTCACTGACATCCCATACGTCTTGAAGATTGTTGATACCTTGGCACCACTTGTAGACAAGGAGAGGCGGTGGTTCCGTATCGGCCGGTTTCACCCAGGGTGGAAACAGCCGCCTCTTGTCCGCTTCATACCACAGATATTGATCGAGATAAGCATCTGTAATCTTTTCGAGCGGTTCCACATCATACACAGGAATCAAGTGACTATATAGATCCATGAATTCGATGCCAACTTCCTTGAAGGCCCTTTGCGTAAGCAAATGTCTCTTGATCCTGGATAGTGCCTCGTGTGGGTTATCATAAGCTTGCTCTATCAAGCCTAATTCTTCTCGTTGACTTTGATTTAATCTAGATTTAACGCTATATGCTTCCTTCAAACGTTCTAGAGCCAAGATCAGCAACTTTGTGTCATGTTTATAGGATAATGGTGGAAAGGGTATCGGAGCGAATCTTCGAGACTCTAACCAATGCACCGAAGTGGTAAATATAGCTACAGCTTCTTCCGGTGATATATACGGACCATCCTTCAAGTAATTATGCTGTCGTTCTTGTTCAGCTTTCAAATAAAGGCGTGTTAAACGACCAAGATTCTTCTTGCACACAGTTTTATCCACCGTAGCACCACGTCGAATCCTCTCTCGATTATAATGTGCTGTGTTCGTCCACCAATCGGCTTTCATCTTGACATAACGCAATATCATGTTCTCGATTGGAATTGGTAAACCTGGTACCTTCCATGGAATATTCGCTTTCCAACAGCGCCAAGCCTCACTCAGATGCTGAAGAATAGTCCGTGCCTTGTTCTGTTTTATTCCTTCAGGCATCATGTCTACTATGTCATGCATTACGGATGCACGTAATTCGAGATCAAAATGCGACTCAACTCGCTGCTTTGTGACCGTTTTCGCCACACCCTTCGAATGGCGACCTTCAAATTGTCTTGACAGTAGATTACCCAGCCATCTTTCTAACAGTGGAGTGATACCTCTCATGAAGAATAACCAGACGCGCCAACCAGGTGCCCAGAACCCACAGCCGGGTCCTTTACCAACCGGTCCGGTATTGAAACGATAATAGATTAAGTGTTTCAAATCCTTGCACATCCTAATCTGCCGCATTAATTTATATTTGTATCGATACATGCCAGTTAACTGACCAACGTGTGCAAAGATGTATTGCAATCCGTCAGCGAGCTGAAAAGCGTCCACGTTGTTCAATCGATACTGAACGTGAGAATCGATAATGAGTTTAGTCAAACGAAGAATTTCACGACATAGATGGAAAGCGTTACCAAAGCGCGATTTTTTTCTCTCTTTTGTTGTAAGGGTCTTGACGGGTTTTAAATTGAAATTGTAATCCAGATGAAGATAATTGAGATTCTTCCGATGTATCAATAAATTCAACATGTTATATCCTTGACGACACACTTGCAGACCAGCTTCTACCCAGTCTATCGTTGTTGTCTGGAAGAACTTGGTTGACTTAAATGAACGGAATAAATAACGTTTTTTCTGCGGTTTCGGTGGCCTATGCTTCAGAGCATTCAGTACAAAGTATTTCAGCAGTTTCTGGTAACTGACTCGCACTTTTACAGGTTGTCCAGGCGGACAATGCTCCCTGTACCATGATTTGACTAATGGGATGTCAATAGCTCTTCTCGTTCTACCAGAACGTGTATTAAATGGCCTTGGTGCCCATAGAAGTGCTATTCCATTTGCTGTGTTATCGGTGTAAAGAGGTATTTCTTGAAGAAACGGTTGCACCTCACCAGGTAAAACAAAATCTTCATCATCCTCGATTTGTGGTTCCATTGTCTACAACAAATTAATCGACTGTATAAATGTAATTGTACTGTCTAAATTTGAAAGTTAAAAATTTACCTTTAATGAATTTCTATGAGAAATTGGATTGATTAATGGATCGAAGTAAAATGCAGGTAAATCTGGATCTTCGGTCTTTATGTACACAACATTTGGTGCATGATACCTGTAAATCATATATTAATTAATCGAGAAGATGAATAACATCATATAAAAGTAGGTATATAAGATTAATATTTATATTTGAAAAAATTACACAAGTTTTGTAAGTGATATCAGCAGTTTCCTTTTATAATCTTTATAAAAGAGACGAATAACAATCACTAGACTATTTTTTACCACACTGCTAGTAAGATCTTTACATACTAATATGAAGATCTTAAAACTAATGTGGAACATACAAATTTGAAAAAAGATGTACTATAACTCACCATGAAAGATGCACAAAATGAGGCATATTATTGTACAAATATGGAAACGCAATTCTATATTCAGTTCTAATAGGTTGCCTGATAATGATCTTATTTATATCATTGAATTCGTTCCAATCTTCATCAGCGGCATTCGAATCCTTTACCAAAGGTTCGAATTTCGGTCCTCCAGGAATAGCCATATTTAAGGCTTTTGCAGTGAAGAATGACTTGGGGTCAAATAGATAAAAGAAATTTTGATCTACCAAATCAGTTAACAATTGATTAGCCAAACGATATAGAGTGGCCATTTGTGGTAGTGTCAGGTTCCATCTTCGATACGTCGATCCATTAACATGTCTACAATATATTTTATTATTCAGATTTTATATTATGTATACAATAAAAAATTATTCTTAGGAATAAATTTTTTCAGTATAGCAATTTGTCCAACTGGATAACTTGTATATCACTGATCTCAATGATGTACAATCCAAGTTGTCAACTCACATGTCCAGTTGATTTCAGGACCCCTACGCTTTTCATCATTAAAGAGCATGTAGACCAAAATAAGAATAAAATTTTCTGTTGTAATTCTTTATACACATAAAGTCCAACTTACTTTGTCCCAACCAAGGGCTTGTGTTCGTAAAACCATGATGCCACAGATTCGTCCTCTTCTGAATCAAGTTCGATTTGTATAGCTTCTAATGGTTCAACGTCCAGAACATTATCCGCATAATCTAGAGGAGGTTCTTCATCATCAAAGGGTGGAAATCTCATTCTCTTGAAATGCCTACGATCTCTTTTTTCTCGTCTCATCATAATCCACATAGTACTGAAAAGAAATTGAAACTTTTAATATAGTTTTATAGTATTAAATAAGAAGATGACAAAATTTGTCTCTCGTTTGTCTTACCCCCATTGAGCTATATATACAGGTTCTATAACCCAAGGAATCTCATTGACAAAGGTAATGGCTCCAGTAATATGATATAAAACCTTTACATCCCTTATTTGTTCCCATGGCATAGGCATATTTTCTAGCAGTTTCATAACGGCATGTGGCATATACTTTAATGCTCTGTAATAGAAATATATTAATAGAACATCTGATTATACAGCTTTTTATAACAACTTACCCCAAGTAAACACGCTTATCATGTCGGTACTTTCTACTGCTCATGTCACCATGATCTCTAATGATCTTTCTTATATGTTCGGCTGGCATGTCTTCTTTCTGAGCATCTACAAAGCCAAACTTTCTCTTCTCTGCAAATCGCTTTGATTGCAACTGCTGCCATTTTTGTGCTAGAACAAGTAAAATTATCATTGTAAAGAGTATAATATAATAATAACAGTTGATAACAAGCGTTACCTTTCTCCTGAAGTTTGTCTTCAGACAAAACTTCTGGTTGTTTAGGCATCTGAGGCAATGGTGGTCCAGCTATGGCCTGCATATGAGCATGATGAGCAGCTTGTGCATGAGCCGCAGCCTGAGCGTGTACTTGGGCTGCTATCTGAGCCTGTTGCTGGGCCATCATAGTGGCCCATGGATTTGGACTCAATAAATATGGTGGAATAGACATGATTCCACCGTGTGCTTCCGGACTGAAATACAAGATAGTAAGAAAATTCTCAATTAATTTTTCCTAATATAAATTGATTCTTTCCGTGTGTAGACGAGATAAAGTATCTCGGATTAAGTTCTTAGGCTTAAAATACAGCGCTATGTGACACAGATTAATTACTTCAAGCAGAATTTCTACCGTCGAACATGACCACGCAGGAGAGATTGTACATATACAAGCATACAAACAAATATTATACTTCGATAATGAAGAAATTGCACGTACAACTTTTCACGATTAGTTTATCAATTTCTATGTGACGCCATGCGTAAAATCAACTCATCAATTGATCACTTTACATGAACGATCGGTTCCTCTTCACATACGCGAGTGTTCGTCTTCTTCTTATTGGTCTTTTTCTTTTTCTTATTTGATTATGGCATCTCTTATTGGTAATGGCGCGTAGTCCCCAGTGTAGAATCAGGGATCAAATCGGCCAGGAAGAGCAAGCGTTCGTTAGAAAATGGCTTCAATTTCTTATAACTGTGT
The DNA here is from genome assembly GCA_037157785.1 of Cephalotes varians. Classification (NCBI taxonomy): domain Eukaryota; kingdom Metazoa; phylum Arthropoda; class Insecta; order Hymenoptera; family Formicidae; genus Cephalotes; species Cephalotes varians. Next base: position 603,449 of record JANQDE010000025.1, on the reverse strand, counting down.
TCAAAATCTGAAAGAGAGAGAAAACTGATGGATGAAACGGGAGTACCATCGACATAAGGCTGGATCCTCACGCAGCACTGGCGCTTTGACACCGAGCGCTGATTGGATAAAGTGTTGTTTTTACTAGAAACTTTCTAGAAAATTTTTCTAAAACAATACTTTATCCAATCAGCGCTCGGTGTCAAAGCGCCAGTGTCTGCATGAGGATCCAGCCTAAGAAATTGAGCAATCATAGTTTATTATTCTCTTCAAATTCGATCATGATTGGTTAATTTCTTAAGGCTTAAGGCTTACTACACCTAGGGTGAATTCGTTTAGCCCCGGTCTACAATAGGTGTAGTAAGCCTTAAGCCCTAAAGAAATTGAACAATCATAGTTCGTTATTCTCTTCAAATTCGATCATGATTGGTTAATTTCTTACGGCTTAAGGCTTACTACACCTATTGTAGACCGGGGCTTATGCAGTCACTGCTGCAGAAGGTATCATTTTATTCTTGTTTACGTCCAATGAACAATGAAGATAAAATGATACTCTCTGCAGCAGTGACTGCATAAACGATTCACCCCTATTGTAGACCGGGACTAAGGCTTAAGATTTCATTAAGCGGTGTCTACAATGAGAATTTAAGCCTTAAGTCGCAAGAAATTGACCAATCATAGTCGAGTATTCTCTTCATATTCGATTGTGATTGGTCAATTTCCTAAGGCTTAAGGCTTAAAATCTCATTGTAGACATCGCTTTAGGGCTGCGTTCGGGCAGACGTTATTAGCGCTGAAAATCTATAGTACACGTCACGTGCATTACAGATTTTCAGCGCTAATAGCGTCTGCTCGAACGCAGGTTGGGTAGACACAGATTTCCAAATAGTCTCGAAAAGTCCGTTCAAAAAATCGCAAGAACATTACAATTGAACGCAATAATTTTCAGACATATGCTATATGTAAAATTTAAATAAATTCATAACTGAGTGGTTCGAAGGAATTATCTCTTTAATGAAAAAAAATTGATTTAATGAAAAAGAAAAAAGAAGACGTAAAGACAAAAAAATAATAAAGCGAAGGATATTTATATTGAAGGTGAAAAAGACCTCGAGTTGTTCGCTTGCACGTCAATGAGCTCATGTGATATTTATCGCGCGGTCGTTATGTCTCTGGCATATTTATTGTACACGTAGAACGTGTACATATGTATTCTAGAGATATTACATACATGCGTATGTACATATGCATGCACATATACGTGAAGGTTCACGTCATAAGTGAATTGACTGTAATTAATTGTGATAAACGGTGTGAAGGTTGGGAAACCTTGTAAGACTTTTATTAAAATTAATTTTAATATTACTTTCACTTCCCATGATGATATAGGAAAAAAAAGTCATACTGTGATTTTCCTGGATGTCCATGTATATCGATATTAAGATCTTAAAATTGAAAAGGTAATTGTAATTCATTTACGCGAGACAGTTCCATTGTTTTATATAGTTATGCTTAAAAAATCAGTCATGAAAGACAATAAAATTTCAAGGATTGTAAAATGTTTTTGATATGATTTCTCATATAAAACTTCTGGGACGTTGTTCTTTCTCGATTACAATATGTTATAACCAAAAAGTTCGATTGGAACATTTTATTATGGTTTAGTAAGCTTCTGACATGACTCTACAATTTTTAGTGCAATTATTACGATAATTAAAATCTTTAATACAACGGATAAAAAAATATGGTTAATCTTTGAGTGTAGATGCAAGTATGAAGCGTAATGCGACATTAACTTATTAATATGTATAACGAAGCAATTGTTGATCGGCAAATTAATTGTTCGTTATAAAATTTGTTGTATTTTAAACAAAAATAATAGCAACAGTAATAAGAATAGTAGTACAGTATTATCCTTTGAATTATTTGCATTACATTCTATGATACATGCATATATCAAGAATATAAATACCAAGAAATTTAAATCTTTCTTATTTTAATACTTTCACTTTTATAAGTAAAAAAATCCATTTAATTTATATATATTGGATTTACAATAAGAGTATATAACTTCATAGGTATAATACTTAGGAGAATTATTTTCCTTCTAGTTTAGATTCTAGTTTTTGTTTTGTGTGAACATTAATAAAAGCTTACATTCATAATTTTTATCTTGCAGAGTAAGTATTAACTAAGGAACATGTAGTAAGTATTTAAATGATATTATACTTATTTATCATGTAGAATGTAAGATAGGAAACTGCATGAAATTATAAAATATAAAATTTTATTATATTTCTATGTTTCTCTGCTTTTAATTGTAGAAGAAAGTTATTGAGATAGTTTTAACTAATAAGTTAAAATAATATAAACTAATGCACTCTTGTTAGTAGAAATAAGACAATAAATTGTCTCGTTAAAGAAATAACAAAGTAATCTAGAAAGTAATCTAGCTTATACATTTAAATTAGATAGTGTTATTGTGTATTACTATTTGACCTTTGACTTATAGTAACTTCTTTATCATGTAATGTTTTTTACTGATAATGTCAGTTTCTCTCAATTCTTTTTATTATGTGTAATCGTTTTACATTTATTATAGTAACATTTATATAATATAGAATTTATATATATAAATAAATATATATATATATATTTATATATATAAATAAAAAAATATAATTTATATATATAATGGAGAAAACTCATGAACTTAAACAATGCAATTCTATGTATACAATTATAAATATTGAAATTGATGCTAACCTGACTGAAGTAAATTGTTGTAAAATATTATTTCTATATTGAATAAAAGAACTTTATTTTCTATTATATTATTTCATTTATAAAATAATATGTAAGACTTTGTTAAATAAATATTTATTTATGATATAAGAAAGAATTTGAAATATATAATTTTGTAATTACGTACAAAAATAGTTGAAATATTTGAAAGATAAATAAAAGTTATTATAACTATATTATATTCTTTGTTTACAGATTAATCATTTAGAGAATACCATGTTGGGTAATTCTACTGCCATTCAACGTCCAAAAGATCAAGCTTCTACTAATGGAGCTCAAAGAAGCACTGGAAGAAAAATATTCGCTCCAGCGATGGAACGCAATTCAAGCCATCCACACAATGCTTCAAATTTGGATTCAGATCATTTAACACTCTGGCAACATCCAATTACAACGTTACATTATTTCTTTAACGAAGTGTTTATTAATGTGCTTAGTTTAGCGAAGAAAACGTTGCTTTACAAACGAACTGTATGCGCTATGATTTCAATTATAATATTATTTCTTCTGTCAGGCAGAATTTCTGGTCCTCAACAAGAGGTATGTTGAACTACTTACAACTCTGAATAATATGTTAATAGAATTATTATTTTTACGTATATTATTCTATTTAATTTGTTTCTTGTTTAACTAATTGATTTTTAAAAACAGTGAAACATTTAGAGCATTAAATTATAAGTAGATTAAAAATGAAAAATTTTTTTAAAATTAAGTTTTAAGAAAAGAGATAGATAATATGTATAATTACTATTTTTTTAATTATAATTATATTATACAAATTTAATTTTTGCATTAGCTACTTAATTATTTAGCTTAATATAAAATGATCTATTTGCTTCATTTCTAGATTTTTAAATTATGGGAAACCAAAATTATATGGTGGTTGTATTGGATAGGATTAGGTGTATTATCAAGTGTAGGTCTTGGGACAGGTTTGCATACCTTTGTATTATACTTAGGACCACATATAGCGGCTGTTACTATAGCAGCGTATGAATGTGGTGCTTTGAACTTTCCCGAACCACCATATCCTGATCAAATAATATGTCCAACAAAAATTGATCCAATGTGGACAGTAGGTATATTAAATATTATGAAAAAAGTACGTGTAGAAGCTATGTTATGGGGAGCTGGTACTGCGCTTGGCGAGTTACCGCCATATTTTATGGCTAGAGCTGCAAGAATGAGTGGAAAAAATAGTAAAGATGAAAATTTTGACCAAGAAGATCTGAAAGAATTAGAAGCTTTGGAAGCGTTGGAAAATGGAGAGAATATATCGTTTGTAATGCGTATCAAATTAAATATGAAGCGATTTGTTGAAAAAGCTGGATTCTGGGGTATATTAGCTTGTGCATCGGTATGAACATAACTTTATTTTTTTCTTTATAAAAGATTCTTCAAACAATTATTTAATATCTTTAATATCGGGTACATAATAAAATTTTGCAGATTCCAAATCCATTGTTTGACCTGGCTGGTTTGACATGTGGACATTATCTTATTCCATTTTGGACATTCTTTGGTGCAACTCTTGTAGGGAAGGCTGTTATTAAAATGCACATACAGCAATTAGCAGTGATCATAGCTTTCAATGAAGAACTTTTAGATAAATTTATTAGTTTGTTAGCAATCGTACCGTTTGTTGGTACAAAATTCCAAGAACCATTAAAGAAATATTTTATTGCACAGAAACAGAAGCTGCATGATAAATCATCTATGGTAAGTTAGTTGGCAGTTTTACAAGATACAAATGCACAACTGAGATCTATTTTAAAATAAACGTATTTTTGCAGGATGGAGCGACTACAATATCATGGTTGTTTGATAAATTTGTAACGTTAATGGTTTGTTATTTTTTGGTGACAATTGTTCATGCACTAGCGCGAAATCATCATCGTAGACGAACTAAGCCAGCCATCGATTAAAACTTATATAAGATATAGGATAAAGATATAAAATTAGTTCCACTGCAACATATTTATATAGATAAATATAATTCCTTTTTAATAAGGCAAGAAAAAGAAAATTCTGCGAAAGGAATGTATTAAAATTTCACATAATTTCAGTGTTACGATAGAAACATTTTGTACACGATATAGTGCAACATTAAGTAACTTCTTTTTCTGAATATACGTTCATATTGCTCCAATACTTTGTAAAAATATCTGTTGCAAGGATATTCTGTTATATAGATATTTACATGTACGTTGTGCGCGCGCGCGTATGAGTGTGCGTGTGTATGTGTGTATATATATATAGACCCCGAGTCTTTTATAAGCAAGATTTATGTACAGTGCATGAAACAAATATCTAATGATATTTTGTAACTTTCCTGCACAATCAATTGATATTCAAGCTTCTGCATATTACATCGATAGCAAGGATTGAATTAAGACATTTGCGAGTGATGAAAAAATGCTGTAATCAATAAAACTAGTATCTAGCAAAATTTTTAAGTTTTATATATGTGTTTTAAGCACATAAAAGCGAATCTTGAATTATCAACCTATCTTTCGTATTACTTAAAAGAATATATAATAAATGATTGATGCACAAAATAAATATTATGAATAAAAAACGTTAAATAAAGCAATTAAAATAAATATGAATATTATAAAACATGAATTAAAAAGCATAAATGACAAATATTAGAACAAAAAAAAAATAATTTGTAGAAAATTTTTTTTAATTTTAAAAATTTAAATTTTGATGTACGCTCTTTCATAATTAAATTGTTTCATGGAAAGTAACCTTTAGTGTACACTAGCGCAGAATAGTTCAAGTAATTGAATTCTCTAGTAGAATAGCTAATTTGATTTTAGTACTTTAAATTAGAAACCCTTTAAGGCCACTTTTAGGACCAATTTCACCAACGTCGGTTAAGCTAATTTACCCTCGTCGTCCATTTTTCATCAATCGGTGTCAAAGCCCTTGTATCTGCATGAGGATCCAGCCTTTCGCGCGTCTTCCTTTGCTATAGGTTTTATTGGCCGTATTCCAAAATTGACTGCCAGCGCTAAAAATCTATAGTTTATATTACGTATACTATAGTTTTTCAGCACTGGCAGTCAATTTTGGAACGCAGCCATTGTTGATTGCACGTGATTTGTCCCTAACCTCGTACGATCTGCGTAAATTTTAATTAATGTCGAAGAAAATGAGACAGAAAAAAGTCTCGAAGAGGAAATATGTTAATCCGAAATTGGAAGAAAATAAAAATGAAGCTGAAAAGGATATACATGTTCCAGATAATGTGAAGGTATTGCCTATTGTTGGTGCCACATGCTCATTTATTGCACTTCAAAAATAAACATTAATGTAACATAATTATAATGAATTAACATTATTATAATTACAATGAAATATTCAACATATGTTTTCTTAACAATTTAGAATTCTGACATGGAAGATTTGATAGCAGGTCAAATTAATGTTGACGAAGATGCTACCGATGAAGAAGTAGAAGAAGATGCAGTTATATCTAGTTCAGATGAAGAAATAAAAAAAGACAGAATTATATTTGATTCAGATGAAGATAATGATGATTCAGAAGACAACGAATCAGAAAACAGTTATTATGAGGAAGTACAAGAAGATTTATCAATCAAATCAAAAGATGAGAAATTGAAGAATAAGAGTAAAAGCAAAGAATCTTTAATAAAAGGCAAAACATCAATAAAAGGATTTACACGAGTAATTAATGAAATAAAAACCGATAAAAATCACAGGGATCTTGATAAGGCACGAGTATATAAAGATGATGCGTATGATGAACAACAAACTAATAACGTATCTAGCAATGCGAATGACGAAGATGAATACGTACATGATAGTTCTGATGAGGAAGATATTCGTAACACAATCGGGAATGTACCAGTAAAGTGGTATGATGAATATGATCATCTTGGATACGATTGGGAAGGCAAGAAGATTCCAAAACCTGAAAAGGGTGATGAATTGGATAATTTCTTGAAAAGAATGGAGGATCCTGACTTTTGGAGAACTATAAAGGATCCTCAAACTGGTCAGAATGTTGTACTAAGCGAAGCAGATATAGATTTAATTGTAAGAATTCAAAAGCAGAAAATTCCTGATGTTCAATTTGATGAATATGCAGTAAGTTATTCGTAATATATCGTAAATTATAATAATTTAATTTGAAGACTATTGTTTTATGTAAAATGTTTTAATTACTTTCATGTATTATGTTTTATATAAATTGTAGCCATGGGTAGATTGGTTTACTTCTGAAGTAATGAAGACACCACTTCGTAAATTCCCAGAGCATAAACGTTCTTTCTTACCATGTAAGAACGAAGCTAGAAAAGTATCAAAATTAGTACATGCTCTCAAGATGGGTTGGATCAAATCTACTACTGAAATGCAGAAAGAAAGAGAAAAGAATCAAGGGCCACAGTTTTACATGCTGTGGCAATCCGATGATCAGGCAGAGGAAATGCGTAGAATCCATAAGCATATTCCAGCACCCAAAAGACATTTGCCTGGTCATGCAGAGAGCTATAATCCCCCACCAGAATATTTATTTGATAACAAAGAAGTTAAAGAATGGAATAAATTAAAGGCAACTCCGTGGAAAAGGAAGTTACACTTTATACCACAGAAATACAATTCTCTTCGAGAAGTACCCGCATATCCAAGATACATTAAAGAAAGATTTCAAAGGTGTTTAGATCTGTATCTGTGCTCTAGATCATTAAAGATGAGATTAACGATAGAACCTGAAGTTTTGGTTCCACAATTGCCTAGTCCAAAGGACTTGCAACCATTTCCAACAACGATGTTTATGATATTTAAAGGGCATACAGATATGGTCAGAAGTATTACTGCAGAACCAGAGGGTCAATTCATCGCATCTGGTGGAGATGATATGTTATTGAAGAGTGAGTCATCTAATATATATATTTGCATATTAATCATTAATTTACATTTATTATACGATAGTAAATTTTATGTTATATGTGGAATAATGTAAATTGTGTTGATAGTATGGGAAGTGAATACAGGCAGATGTTTAAAAACAGTGCCTTGTGGTGGAATTATTCGAAGTGTTGCCTGGCGTCCAAACCAAGCTATGTCATTGATAGCTGTTGCAGCTGATAAAAAAGTACTTTTAATAAATCCTGGAGTTGGAGATGATCTTATTACTAGTAAAACTGATCAACTTTTGGAGATAATACCACAAAGTGAAATAATAGGTACCATTAAATAAATTATCAAATTAATTGTGTTTATGATCTATTACAAAGATAATTTTCAAATATGATTGACATACTTTATGGTACAGTGAGTGACAGGGTGCAAAGTGCAGTACAGTGGGAGCAAGCGGAAGGTGAACATTGGAGCAATGGAATTAGGATTATTCTAAATCATTTTAAAACGGTAAAACAAGTAACATGGCATGGAAAAGGAGATTATTTTGCTACTGTTATGCCAGATGGTCAAAATAGATCAGTTTTGATAAATCAGTTATCAAAACGAAGATCTCAATTACCTTTTAACAGATCAAAAGGATTAATACAATGTGTACTATTTCATCCGATTAGACCATATTTATTTGTTGCGGTAAGTAATTAGCAATTGAAATAATATTTCAATTTTATGTAGATTATATTGTCTTTTTCAGACACAAAGAAATGTGAGAATATATGATCTTGTACAACAAGTAATGGTAAAAAAATTATTATCCAATTCACAATGGATATCAACAATGGATATTCATCCAGGTAAACTGTATGTTTTATCATGGATTATGTTCAAACTATAATCATCATTGTGCTATGAATTTTTTAGGAGGTGATAATGTCTTAGTAGGGACTTACGATCGCAAAATGCTTTGGTTCGATTTAGATTTCAGTAAAGAACCCTATCAAACATTGCGATTGCATGGAACTGGTGTACGTGCTGTAGCATTTCACAAACGATATCCTCTGTTTGCTTCTGGAGCTGACGATAGGGCTCTAATTGTGTCTCATGGAATGGTGTATAAGTAAGATATCTTTGCATACTTGTTGTATATTTAATTTTATACATATAATGTATGACGCTTATATTTTCTTTTCCAGTGATCTTTTACAAAATCCGTTAATTGTGCCACTAAAAAGATTGTGTAATCACGAATCGTATAATGATTTTGGTATTTTGGATGTTATATTTCATCCTATTGAACCATGGGTATTTTCTGCTGGTGCAGACTTCACTATACGAATGTACACGTAAATAAATACATATAGATGTTCAGAATATCTTTTATAGGTCATATTGCCATTGTGAGAAAAAATTATCGCATTTTTTTCCCAATTTTATGTAAAATACATAAAATATATATCTATTTTTTTTGTTTTTTACTTCATGTAAATTCTTCATAATAAATATGATATAAATTGTAATTGCACATAATAAAATGTAGGAACTTGTATACTTGCATTAAAGTAAGTGAGATCTCATTAAATTACTTTCGTTTTATAACAAATGCTTTCATCAGATAAATAATTGAACAAAAAGATTGAATTATTTTACAAGAGTAAAATATGTCTTCCATTTAGTGACACAAATCGACACAAGTGTCGTTCCGTCTTTGTTACTCATTTGATATAAAGTATGATAGAATGACATTTGTATCAATTTGTGTCATTAAATGGAAGGCACCCAATGTCTACTTATAAAAACATAAATAAATAACAATGTGCTATTTTATATGTTAATTCGTGACACGTAGTGATAGAATTTTACTTTTCTCTTAATATGTTTATACTTTATTTTTCAAATTCATTAATTAACATATTAAGATAAAGGAGAGTGTCCTAAACATTGCCATTCGGGCTCGCCGCAATCGCAGGTGCGACCTGCATGTCGAACTTGGAATACAGTAACAATTCCTCTACTATCATCGAATCTGCATGTAATGTGCAGATCATGTATTAAAAAGGTATAGAATTGATTACCTCCCCATCTTTGCCTTAAATACACTGACCTAGGATCTTCCCTTAATACATTTTCTATAGCTTGTTTTTGTTCGTCAACTTTATCATCTAAAATTTCACTTAATTGTATCAATGCGCGTTCGTTGAAAATCACGGATAATGTTGCTGTACGAGGTTGCGAAATCCAGTCTGGTATTCTTATTTCGGAAAAGTTGCTTTCTATTGCTGCATTCATTGATGTAGATGATATAGCTGTGGCAGCATGAATATCCGGTAAAGTACGCGAGGGTGTCAAAGTTTGAGACTCTAGACCCTCTTCTCCATCAGGTGCTTCGCGTATTCCCATTCTCACGGGAGAATTATCGACTCTTGCATGTAATACACGATTGACCAAATCTATATTGGTACCACACACTGTACTTGGTCCATCAGCTCCATCCAATAATCTAGAATTACGTAATGTCTGATTTTCGGTATAATTTATTTCATTATCGTTATCTCTTTCCACAATTGAATCTGCATTACTGGAATTATTTATTTCTATTCTATGTAATCTACTATTTAAATCTCTGATAGAGTCTGTTTGTGATTGAGTTATTAACGTTGCGTTACGTTCGATAGATGAATCCAAATCTGATCTTGTGTTTGATGCTCTATTATTTTGAATAAAGTATGCTCCTCTATGCACATCTACATTAATGTCGTTTTGTAACGAAGTATTAGCATGAGATTCTGTCAATTGGGAAGATTGTTGTCTATCAATATCATTGTAATCATTTAGATTTGGATAAGCTTGAAATTCTTCTACTTGGAGTCTCAGAGCTATTTCCTCGTCTCTGGAAATATCAAGCTCAGTCTGTTCATCATTGTTGATATCTATATCATTGAAAGAAGAATCAATTGATTGGCCTTCGCTCAAATTGAAGGTTTCTTCCATATCGTGGAACACATCTGGAGCATTTACGTTATTCTCTCTTAGCCTATTGCCTAGTTTTTCGATATGTAATGGACTATCATATTGTGGTATATATGGTTTTATATCTAGAACAGGAGTTTGATTAACCATGTCAACACCTTCAAAATAAATTGTATAATTTTCAATTTTTAGTATCTTAACTAGACTAAGGCCAATAGGACATGGTCGATGCGGAGAGCGTGTAGAAAAAACACCTGTTCTCATTCCATTCAATCTTGGTGGTGCTACCTTCGCACGAGTGTGTGACGAATCATTTCTATGAAAGTGAAATAAAATCCTGTTGAAAGCAAAAAGCAAAGAACATTTATTGTATTTTGTTAAAAACATTAAAATTGTTTCAAAGAATGATTAGTTTACCACATATGAGAAAAATCTTGCAAGCCCTGCAAGGCATGATCTGGATTCGTAAATACAGAGTTGTAAAGGGTCAGCTTTCCTGGTACTTTTCCACATATGCCAGGTTGTCTTGGAATTGCTCTTTTATTAGGAAACCAGGTAGAAATGACACCAATAGGTTTTAATTTAAGAATATCTTGATCTTTACTTGTGCCAGGCTTTGCTTCTTCCAAAGATATTAGTTTGGATTGTGAAAGGGTTTCTCCATGTTTTTTCAATTCTAATAGTCGTTTGATATTATCAACATCTTTATCAAGTATATATCTTAAGCTTTTTACCTGTTGTCTGCAATGTTAAATCAAATTATTCTTCACAAACTTTTCTTAGTAGATGTAAAGTAAATATTAGACAGAGTTTACTGAATTTGAATTGCCATTATTTCTTTAATTATCATTGTTATATATTAAATGCAAATGTAATTGTATGAATACAATGTATATAAAAATAAGAAAATATCAATGAGAAAAAAGTGTTATGTGATACATCAAAATGAGAATTTTTATGACAGTACCTTAGATTATTAATCTCTTGTCTAGCTGTATTCAATTGACCGAGTAAATAATCGGCACTTATGCTAGAATTCCGACAAGTTAAGTCCATGTTCGCTCGCATTTACACGTTACTATTATTCTTTCCGTAATAACAGATACTACCGGATGTAGATAATAAGACGGAAGACTTGTCCTAGAGTTCCTAACTTCATGCTCCGTGGACCGGTTCCGCCGATTTCACCATCTCCGGTTAGCTTGGGCTGCGTTTCGATATTTAAGCCAACACACAAACAAAAAACGTAATGAGTGGTTTACAATGAGCAGTAGCAGTAGCGCTGTAAAGCCCGTATCACACTAGAGATTGGGATTGAAATTGGATTGGATTTTGACCAATCAAAGCAAAGTTCACTAAATTTAAGATTGGTTTTCTTTTTTCTGATTGATTAAGTACCAATCCAATCTTAATCTCAATCTCTAGTCTGATATGGGCTTAAGAGTAAGAAATTGACCAATCACAGTCAACCATTCTTTTTACATTCGACTGTGATTAGTCAATTTCTTAGGCCTTGTGTACACGGAGAGAGGATTAACCAATCGCATTGAAGTGACCGAATTATTCAAATGCGATTTTAATCCTCTCTCCGTTCAAGATCTTGGACCAATTTCTTGCATCATGTACACAAGGCCTTACTTTTACAGCCCCATCCATACTAGTACTACTCATTGTAGACTATGCATAAGACATAAAAAAATCAACCAGAGTCCTTTATTTCCTTTTTTTTCCCCCAAGAAATAAGGGATTCTGATTGGTTAATTTTCTTATGCCCCATGTCTTATGCAAGAGTCTGTGCTTCGGCCTATAGGGTGAATTCGTTTATGCAGTCACTGCTACAGAAGGTATCGATGGCTCCGTTCAGCAGAGAAAGCAGCTTAGTAAGCGCTTTGCGCTAATTGGATTATATTTTTAGATCTAGAAGAATAGTCCTATCTCAATTTAGATCTAAATGTATAAGCCAATCAGCGCAAAGCGCTTACTAAGCTGCTTTTTCTGCTGAACGCAGCCATTTTATCTTTGTTACGTTCAATGAACAATGAAAATAAAATGATACCTTCTGCAGCAGTGACTGCATAAACGAATTCACCCATATCTTTAAATGTAATCAAGTCGATCGAGCTAAATAACGAGACTGATCCATATTCCGATATCTAAAAGACAAATGTATTTTCTATAACGACAAAAACGTTAAAGTCCCTAAAAAAACAACTTTTCCTATTGGACAGTATGTATCGTAATGAAACACAAAACGAATCTTTTATTACGTTAAATTATTTTTTATGTTTATAGAATAGTATTTTTTGCGACTTAAATGACTTTTAACTTCCTTTTCGCTTGTTTAAAACGTCGAAGCGAAATGATTGGCCTCAAGTTTCGATTTGCGACTAGATATGGGCAGCACTTCCGGAATCACGCGCAGCGATCCTTCCGCAAATAGCAGGCGGTGAAACGTGGCGCGTTGGTTCAGTTTGCTTTTGCTTCGATTGCCGGCCTGACGTCGCATACGCACACGGAGCCCAATAAAGGGTGAGGAAGCGGTGCTGGCTGCGCTGTTGGGCACTGGTAGGTGCCTTGGTGCATCAGGGAAGGGGGCCCTGCGGTCACGTGACCGAGCTGCGTTTTGAGCGCACTAACCCAGGTACGATAGCGAATCCGTTGTTTTTCTCGTGGTTTTTCGCGCGCCCCGCGGCCCCAAGCGCCGAGGTGCCGTGAATCCCGCACGCTTCCGCTCCCCGTCGCGCCTGCCCAAGTACCCGCACGACGCCCACGACAGTCGTGAGTTACACGCAAAGATTCTTTCGCCTCTCTCGGCCATTCCGAGACTCGTCGGGATCCATTGATGCACCGTCGCGGCGATGGTTGACAAGCCTTCCTCTCGCATAGCAGAAATGGCGTCCACCGTGCACATGGCCCACTGAGAAATATCATTGCCCGCGAGAGTAATTGCGCGTCGTTGTCGGGAGCTTCCTCGTAGCCGAAGTCGTCTCGTCTCTTGGCGTGAGCTGCTTCTCCGTACCGCCTCTTTTTCTTGCTCTCTTTTTCTCTCCCCTCCTTCCCTTCCTTTCCCAGTTCGTTTCTACGCACGGACTTTTCGCAGCGTACATCGGCGTGCGAGCGGTCGACGACGCGTCCGACGGGATGTTCTCCTTTTTTTTCCGAATATCTGCCGCTGCGTCGCAGTGAGAAACTCCTCCGCGAAAATTCCGACGGGAAATTCCGCTTGGTGCGTTTCCCGCCGAGTCGACGTTCGCCGTCTTGACACGTTTCAATATCGCCAAAACCACCCTATCGTCCTAACGTAATCAACAAGATATCCCGTGAAACGTTTACATGCGTTTACTCCACGACGTCATCGTTAAGCGACGCGACTCGCTATCGCTCTAAATCGTTGAGGTGATAAGTGTTACATTCAACTTTCGTCATTTTCTCGAGGACAAATCTCGCATCTTTCGTTTATCATTATTGGATGCCTCTAACCTGGTGTTTTCCCGTGCTTTAGTATGTATTTTACAAGCGTATTTAACGTGTATCCTTGTCTATAAAAAAATCTTTATACCTAGTTATTCTTTGGAAGTGGCAATATATCAATTTTAATTTAACACAAATTCAGATTTGTTATAAATAATAAGCTTTTTAGTATTGTTTATCTCCAAATGTATCAGTAATAAAGACATTTCTTACAATAGCTTTGCTGCAGAACAAATTTGTATTGAATTAATTCAGAAAGAGAAACTTTTGTCTGTGTGTGTGTGTGTGTGTGTGTGTGCGCACACGTGTGCATGTGCACATATGTACACACACACACACACACACATGGATTTCAAGTATAATGATGTATACAAATGATATATAACTTATATAGAAACAAAATAATCTAAATCACAGAATAATAGTAAAAAAAATACAAAAAATAACAACTGCTAACTAATAAAAAGATTTTGAAAACTATTTTTAGAATGTTTGCAAATATAATTCAATTTTTGACACTATTTGTTAGAGTTATGTAGTAATTGCGTTGTATACCAAGATGCTTACTGTAATGTTCAGATCTTAACAATTTTGGTCTTTGTATCTTTATTAAAATTGCTTTAAAATGATCACATATGATTATCGATGTAAATATAATAGATATATATATTCTGTTTCAGACTGTAAATAGTGAGTGTACATAGGGAGTGTGATACGGTGAGTGCTTAGGTGCGTGGGATTTTAGTTGGCAATGAGTTCAAGCAACAAATCCTTGGTGTCCTCTGGAAGAGGTACCAATAAAAATAAATCACAGCAACATGGCAAATCTGATCATCATCAAACTAAGTCATCAGATTCGACCAAGCATGACAAGGCTCAGGTTGGTTAAATATAAATTTGTTTGTCTATATTGTTAATATTTTTTAATTTATTATTTCTAAAACACGGCTTATATTTATATTACAATAATATATATTCTTTTCTTTAAAATTTTTAACTAATTGATATCTAATTGATATTATAAAACAAAAGGAAAAGAGAAGTCTGAGACTTGTCAATTATAAGTCATTTGTTTCTACTAGAGTCATGTTTCTCATTCATTACATTATTAGAATGTAAATTTATAAAAGAAATATGAACATTGATTTCTATAAACAAATACATATTTTTAATATGAAAAATTACTACAACAAAATATTTACTTTATCCACGAGATTAAAAAGAATAAAAGAAAAAAAAAGGATAAAAAAAGATAATAAAAAAATATAAAGTATATACATATATTACAACATTTGCAATATCAAACATTAAAAAAAAAAAAACTGGAACGATTGTTATATAGCAAAACACAAATCAAATGCGCAATGCGCAAATCATCGATACCAGAATGGCGGGTGGTGAGGACCCTATCCTGAAGGAGCGTATTAAACAGGTCATGGATATGACCCGACGTTCGGAAGATGAGGTGATCATGGCTCTGCACGATAGTGATGGAGATTTGGATCGCGCTGTCAACGATCTTCTGGAAGGAGTGAAAACAGAATGGGAGGTCAAAAAGAAGAAGCCTCGTCAGCCCAGCGGTTCCAAGCAGACTACAGATCAGTCGGGTGGACAGGACGACAATGGCGATTGGGAAGAACGACGTAATCAACGTGGTGGCGGTCCTCCGCGTATGCGCGGTCGCGCTAATCATGACAATCGCGGATGTTAGTACATTTCTTATCAAATTCTCTATTATTAAATTCTATTATTGCTTGAGCCTAGGAATAGACATATACAACATAAGATGATCTTTTTTTTGTTGATTTTTCTTTTGCAATTTATAGCAAGATTTTTACTTTAAAATTTTTTACTTTGTTATTTTATTAATTATAAGTAATTATTGTAAAATTGCTTGGGTAGGGCGCGGACGAGAAAATAAGGAGAACGAAAGGAACATGGAAGATGGTATGCGTGATGGCAGCTATAGCAGAAGAGGTAGGGGTGGATCTGGAAGATCGGGTCGTGGATGTCGTAGTGGTGGTCGAGGTCTTGGTCCAAGAACATTTGCGAATCGTAACGATCCATCATCTGCCTCTGCTGCTCATAGTTTTAATCGGCCCATTGAAACCTGGACAGGCAGTGAAGAACAACAACAAAGTATTCAAGAACCAAAAATGGGTGAGTTTTAATTTGTACTTAAGAGAAATTTGAAATTTTTTTTTTACTAAATTGTGAGTGAGTGAGTGAGAGAGAGAGAGAGAGATTATACTATCAACAAATTACTTTTTAATAAATTAATTTGTATCTTATAAAATATTATAGTATTATGTAAAGTATTATAATCAAATATGTTATATACACATATGTGTATGTAAATATGTGTGGAATATATTATATTAAACATATTACATCTATATGATAAACTGTATACATAGATGCTTGGAATAATTTGGACTCTACAGAAGACTGGGATAACGAGGAGTACACAGGATCTTTGGCAGATACTAAAGTCTTTACACCGAGTACGAATATTCTTGAACCTCCGCCTGTTTTGGAAGAACAAAAACCTCAAGAGATATCATCTACGCAATCGGGTCAGGGTGTTAATCTGTCACTACTTCAACAGGAGGTAAAATTTTATTAGTAAATATTTTTAGATATAGCATTTTTTTCTACATTTAACTTCTTTAAATTCTTTTTTATATGATTTATAGGAACTACCAAAATTGTCGGACATGTCTACGATGCAGCAGCAAAGTTTAATACAACCTCAGCAACAGCAAGCTCCCCAACAGCAACAGCAAGTATTGGGTTTACCGACAATGCAACTGTCACAACAATCTAGCGCTATTAGTGGCGTATTAACAGCGGCACAAACTCAATATTTGACGCAACTTACTCAGCAGACAAGTGAAAACTTAAAAGCAGCTGCACAAACGTCGTTTTCGTCATCTATGTCCAGTCAGGTATTGCAATACTGCTATATTTTGATAAATTCTCAAAGTAACATGTAATTAATCTTTTCGCGTTAAACTATCTGAAATTTTAAGTGGCCTCTATGCTTACATTTACAGCCCCAGAGACAAACGAAACAACGTCCAAGAGTACCTCCACCGTCAAAAATACCATCGACTGCTGTGGAAATGCCTGGTGATGCAGTGAACAGTGGAATCGGTTTTCTCGATGTACAGTTCGGTGCGCTTGAATTCGGTAGCGATTCCAGTTCTCTTGATGGTTCGGCGAACGAAAAATATAACTCCACAAATAATACAATCGCCGGTGTAGACATTTCTTCCGGTGCGAATACTGCGAACACTGCCAATACGAGTAATTCACTCGATATCGAAACTACGCAGACTTCCACCACACCCTTCAACGCCAGTTCACAGATGGTAGATTTCACTTTTATCAAATCAAATTTATTTAGTTATTTACACGCGCGCGTATGTATATCTTTTGATATATCAGATTACAGTTGTGGTATTTTTAGTTACAGAGTACCGACACTCTGTCAGCAGCCAATGAGCATACGATTAGCTCTCAAAATTTCACTCGTGGAAGCAGTAGTGGCCAAAGTTTGGATATAACCAAGCAAGATTTTACGTCGCAAGTTTCACCCGGAAATGCACCAACGTATGGTAGTACGACAACGTATCAGCCATCACAAAAATCATCTTTCCAGCCGTCGAGTGGTACTTCGAACACCTATAATGCATATTCGACTAATAACCAGTCTCAGTCTAGCTTCCAAAATGCATCAGGTGCTAATGCGAGTAGTTATTCCGCGACAGCAACAGTTTCACAGGCAAATTACAACTCGTCAACGTCGTTTCCGCAATCTAACGCGTCGAACTTCAGTCAACCTTCTCCTTCTGCATCAGTGTCCGCGACTTCTGGTTACAACCAGCCCACCACTAGCAGTCAGGTATAACTATCTGAGTCCATCATACTGAGAATTATGCTAGAGATACTAGTACAGTTTCTACAAAAGCTAAAATTTTTATTTGATAGGTTTATCCATCCGCAAGCGGATATGTACCAGCTACAACATCGCAATATCCAGCTCAAGCTACCAATACGGTATCAAACAGCAATGCAGGATATCAAACTTATCAGCCTCAATATCAATCTTCTGTTACGACGTTTACATCTCCAATAACACAAAGTTCCGGTTATCAGAGTGCCGCACAATCTGTTAGTGTAAATTTTTGTTATCTTTTAGTATAGTTTACACAGCTTTGATAACGCAAATTTACGTATAAAATATTTATAGGTTTACGCGAATCCATACGGTAGTTATGCCAGTCAACCGCAAGCAGCGTCTCACAATCACAAATTGAACAGCACTGCGACGAAGGATTCACAATATGATAGCAGTGTGACGACGTCGAACAGTTCCCTCGCGACGACCAGTGCACCAACGTTGGGTCTCACCTCGACGTCTGTCAACAGTTCACAAACTAAAGTGACGAATTCCAACGGTTAGTAGATATTCGGCAAATGCTATTAAAAGTCCATATTGAAATTTGCTATTTTGATTTTTCGTTTTTCAACGAAATACTTTTATTTATTACCTTTGTCACCTTAAGATTTGTTTTTGTTAGTCTTT
>JANQDE010000025.1:510639-584641 GCA_037157785.1 Cephalotes varians | reverse complement strand
CCCCACACACATAAAATGTATAAAACAGTAAGAAATATTCACTCAAAATTTCTATATGACAGAAATTGAATCTAGTCTTTTATTTCACAAGTGAGCGATCTAAGCGTCTCGAGCGAAATAATTCGTCTTTACGCGAAAAGATATATTCTTTTCAGCTGTTCCAAAAAGCACATCAAGCGGAGTAGTGACGGGTAATAGTGGTACCGGCAACATGACTGGCGGCGCAGCCGGCAGTATGACGCCGATGCTCAGTCACCAGTATATTATGGGCCAAGCAGGCGTACCATATGCAGCTTTCCAGCAACCTGTATACAGTTATGAAGACATACAGCTTGTACAACAGAGAATACCACACATGGTCAGTCACTTTTCGATCTTGATCAGTTCATTTATTTCTCTATTCATTCAAATATAAATGCATTGCTTTCTGAGTAACGTTTCTTTGGGGCAATGTACACTGAAATAATAATTTGTTAGGTTAATTACGCGCATAACATGGATCGAACGCATAAAAAGAAATTATTTATTACAATATGTGTATATTGCTTCGAAGAGTACTTACTCTAGTTTATGTTAGTATTATCTGGTACGAAAATTCCTGAGGTAATCATTTCTTTATTGCTTGGTAGCTGCTCGTAATTCCAATATTTTTTCCAAAATGTTTCAAACTCCTGTGGATGCCTTCATGACAACACCATAAACTTGTTCTTATTTTTCTGTAGTAAGATATTTCGTTATAAAACAGTTACATTAGTAAAGACAGATCGGTTTTTCGACACTACTTTGTGCAAAAATCTTACCGATGATGAAAAACTGGAAAAAATATCCTTGAAACTTGTTATATCGTATACTTTAGTTACTAAATTGTTTCGATTTCCGATCTATCTTGGCTTATTTCTCTTCCTTCTTTGTTTTGATTGACTTAATCGTAGGCTGTGTACGAATGATGTCATGTATCTGAGATTATATGGAAAATATGCATTATATTTCCATGTGGTAATATATATAGGGTGTTTATAAAATCTGTTCCTACTCTCCATATTTCGATTCAAAATTATGAAAAATCGCGAAATACGTGTTTGATTATTTCGAGGGGTTACTTTTTGAAAGAGGTTGAGGGATTGTTCCCCAAAAGAGTATCCCAGAGGACCCAATTCGAAAATTCCAAATGAACCGTTTCTGAAATATAAGGAGTGAGGACAAATTTTATAAACATATAAGTGGTTGATGGAGGTTATACTATACTCTCTAGCTTGTTTGATTCGGATATTTTCGATTATATAAACATAGGAAGCGTGCCGATTGCGGGAAGCGAATGTACTCATATGTGTATTGCGATTGTACACGTGATTAGTAGCTCTATCGCGAGTGATGGTTTCAATCAGATGAGAGTACCTTGATACTTTTTACACATAGCAATAGATCCAAGCAACCGCATGTTACTTGTCCCAGCTCGGTACGCGTAGAAATTAGACGTTAGTTAGCCTTCTCTTGTATTTGGAGTACACAGTGTATGCATGTAGTTTTGTGTTTGGCCTTCCTGACTAACGTGCAGCCAACTACTGGTTACTATGACGCGGCTCTGGGCTATCAGACGACTGGTCCAGCTACGAGTCTTGGTGGTGGCAGAGGTGATGCTCTATCTGGTGTGCAAGGCGTACAAGGTGTCCAAGGAGTCCAGGGAGCCTATACCAGTATTAGCGACGCCAGGTTTGCTAGAAACGACAGCAATGCGTCACCAGTTCCTTCCACTATGTCGCAGCAGGTGAGTTTCAGCGATCAATTTAGAATCGTTACTAAAAAATATGATGCGCAAAAATTTAAAATCATGGGATTTGCAGACTGCCACACAGCATCAGCAGCCGATGATAAATCCTACTCTTCCTCCGGGATACGCATACGCATTTACTTACGGTAGCGGGATTATGCCAGGAGGTTTTCAATATGGAACTCCTGCCATTTATCCGGTAAGTTTTGTGTTTCAAATGAGTATTTGGTTTGTAGTTTCTCTTGAAATGGACGGACGAATATTAAGTTCGAGCCGATTTATTCATAGCAAATAGCAACGGCCGGCAACGCTGGGACGAATAGCGGTGCATACAGCGCTAAGCCGGGTAGCTACGGATCTGGTTATGGCGCTGGTGCGAGTTACGATGCGTTGGCTTCCGCTGGCCCATCCGGAGAATATAAGGGTGCCGGTAGCAGTTATACCGGAACCCAAACCGGTAAAACCGGTACGTCCACCGGAAATACCAACACCGCTGGCTCTTCAGCAACAGACATCAGCGCTACGATGTACGCCAAGAGTCATGTCGCTCTTGGCAAAGTAAACGTAAGTAACACCATTCAAAAATAATCATCGTTAGAAACTCTATATGTTACGCGCGTATGTTTACCCAATCGATTCTTTTAGTCTTACGAAAAACAGACTTTTCACTCGGCTACGCCACCACCATTCGGTCTTACGGGTAGTCAAAACGCTGGTTTGCCTGGTGGTTACGGTGCTCCGCACTTATTCATCCCGACTATACCACATCAGCTGCATCAGCCGCTTCATCAGGATAGCGGCAACAGCGGCAACCAAAGGTCCAACACGAGTTCGCAGAACAAAGCTCAAGCAAAACCTGGATATAGTCCTAGTTATTGGACCGGTAGCAACTAAAACAAAGACAAACTTTTGAAGGACGAGGAAGGACGAAGTAAGAATATAACATCCTACTAGTAGAATAACAAATCGTTCTTCGTTGTGAAGCGATGGTGTGACAGAGACTTTGTCAATAGTTAAAAATGACGCATAAAAATGATAGACAAGAGATTTCATTTTTTTCGGGGCTAACACGAGTCAATGCGAAATGGAGAGTGAATACTTTTGAAAATTGAAAGGTATATGCAATATGCAAACGTATATGCAATTATTGACTGGATGCTTCCTTCAATGGATAATGAACAATCAATTCCTGTTTATGCTGTATGCTATATTCACTTGTACTTGATCTATAATTTGTTTGTTCAGTTGAGCACACCCGCAAACTTCTCCAAGAGACTGGCGTAGACCGCTATATCACGATAAAATAATTCCTTGCATTTTATGCGGTGGTATACGTGCAAATTTTACATATAATAATTTGCATATTCCTTCTAACTGTGAATTGCACTCGTGCCAAATGAAATTGTAGCGTTTGTAACGCGATGGATTGCGAAGAAAGACGGATTATCATGAATTTCATGACGCGATCATGTTAGAATTCATGATAAGTCATCTGGTACGTTGTACGATATGACGAAGCCAGTATCGCGACCTTCTCGTATGATGCACCGGAAAAGAAACTAGAAGAATAACATCCGTTGAGTTCGCACCAGATCTCCCGTTTGTACATTACAGTGCAATTTCGAATCTATTGTATTTGACTGCTAATTATAGGGTGATAATAGTGTGTCTTTATATTGTTCTCTTTTCTTTTTCTCGTGTATGTAAGCATCTTGGCTTAATAAATATGAAAAGCGCATCTTTGTGAGGTAGCATAGAGCTGTTTCCGTAAAAGAGGCGAAAATAAAGGTGTACGCGTGAAACGTACGCTTGTATAAATTTATTATTGCGTTTTGTAACGTTTTTATTTTTAGTATGGTTCGTTTACAGCGACCTTGTAAAAAGTACAATCGTTTGTACCCGCATACATTTGATTTAAACGCATTACGCATCTTTGTGATTAGCATTGATTTTTATTACTCCTTATTGATATGCATTCTATTTCATATTATATTGAATATCATATTGAATTTCATATTATATTGAAACTATTGCATATAAATCTTGGTTAAATGGAGAATTATATATGCAACTCGCATTATTTCTAAGTGTAGTTAAAAAAAATCAAATATGCCACAAATGTGTAGTAAAAATAGTGCTCTGCTCTTTTATTATTTTTGTACCTGTCTTTATCTTTTGTCTCGCTATAAATCCGCACATTCGACGAAACTTGAAGCAAAACGACGTAGGTCTTTTATTTTTCATAAGATTGACAACAATTGTGAGTTACGTTTTATTCCACCGGAATCTCTTGAATTATGGATTACAAAAATATATCATCTCAAATTAGTGTACTTTTATGTCAAATATTACTATATTTTTTGTTCTTTGTTCATTAATTTAGGTCGGTGCTTAAATGCCATTTAAGTCATTTAATTAAAAATTATATTTAAAATCATGTATATGATTATTATATATCAAGAGATTTATTAGAAAGTATTAACATATCTAAAACATTACGGATTATCATTTGGCATACTAGTGCATTTCTAGATATACCAAGAAGAAAATAAATAATTCCTTTCAAGGAAAGAATAGATTCCCATCAAATTAGCAAGTCCTAATTTGTACTGTATCGCAATGTGAAGAAAAACGTCAGTGACGTTGTAAATCAAAAATTACAGCTTTTTTATGGTTATTTGACGCTCGTTCACGATGCAGAGAACATGATACGCGCAAAGAGATGACGTATGATGTTTTCCATTATAACAATCGTACACCTTCGTTATCTAGTATACGTGGTGGAGACGAGCTAAAAATCTGTTGGAGAAATCGCGAACAATTAAAATGAAGACAAGACTTGACACAACCGATTATTGAGATGAACGAGCATATATAGCATGTGCAGTAACAGTGATTAACAGCGATATTTATATCTTTTTCATTGTAATAAAAAACAAAGAAAAGAAGCCATTATCGATTCCGTCTGGTGTACACATTCGTTAATATTGCATTATTCATGCTGATTAAATCGTGCGCGAATTGTATAGCTATACACATATTAATCGGAACGAAATGATACACATATATTGACCAACAATGGAACACACATATTTTGAAGATATACTTTACATTTTTGCATTGTGAATAATGAATAATCGCAGATATTTCTCCAGTGAGAGATAGAGAAAAAGAGAGAGAGAGAGAGAGATAACGAGAGAGAAAAAAGAAGGAACGAAAACAAATTAAAAGCAAATACGTTGAACGAACGAGAAAAATAAATGTGTGTGAAGCGTTTTTCACAAAGGTGTGCTGTGAGAATTACGACTTGCGTGTACGATAAACGTGAGGAATAATTTCTTCTAGCATGAATATTATGGACTGACAGGTCCAATGATCGACAAAGCTTTACCGCTAATATAAAAGCGAGAAGTAAATAGTTGTAAGTAAACTCTTGTTAGCGACTGCATATATATACATATATAAATATATAAATACATAAACTCGTATATATATATATATATACATAAAAAATGCGGTATGAATAGGATGCGTTTTGAAAAGATCGGAAGACCAAATGTAGATTAGCTTCCTTTTTTTCGAAGAAAAGTGTAAATCTGTACTCATATGAATTTTCGAAAGAAAGAAAAAAAAAGAGAAAATCGGGCTACATTGTCTTCGCCGTGGTCCTGCGAACGTAAATTACTATAGCCACTTATTACGAGTTAAAATACGCGTTCAAATGTACACGCAGCTGGCATCAACGAAGAAGCGATTGATGAACGACCGGGAGAATCAAGTAACGTTTTCGTTCTGTCTTAGTGTATGTTTTTATAGTCAACTCAGACTTTATCGTGTATACTCGAATCAATTTAGGACGACAAAAGAAGTATACTAAGTGTAATGTATAATGGAAAGTAATGGGAAAAGATGCAAAATATAATGGGGAAAACAGAGGTACTGAAAACGAAGAAAAAAAAAGAGAAAAAGAGAGATAAGATTCAGAGTTAAGCACGTTTGTTCTCATATAATTATACATTAATAATTTTTGTATTTTTGTCAAATATTAACCGAGCGAGAGAGAATGCGCGATATATGCATTACTCAACTATTGCTATTATATAATTAATAATAATAATAGCTACTTGTGTATAAATATGAATATATAAGAATAAATGTATTAAAGAAGTCTGACGATTTACATATCCGTGTGGTGCAAATGCTTGTATTATGATCCCTGTATGATTTAATGCTGTTCCTCGATTTCTTTCTTTGAAAACAACTTTTTCCTAATTATATCACAAAATTCCTTTATAAATTGTATACAAGTTTTGCCGTTTACAAAATATCTATCGTGTCTGCTTTTGAAATTCGCAGCTCGCTCGAATCGATTAATCGATAGTTGCATCGCTTGCTTGTATCAATCTGAAGTGCGATGAGTCTGAACATGGCTGAAAGTCGAAGGGATGGAGTGCGACGTAACCTAAAAGTATAAAAAATTGGAATTGTCGCCAGGAAGGAATAATTAGTCGAATATTGATAATAAGTAATATTCTTCGGAAGAAAGTCAGAATCATGATTTCTTGAACGAATGGTAAAATCGAAGAAAAAAAAAACAGAAAAATTTGGCGTATAAATAAGACGCCACATTGAAGAGATTACACATAACAAAATGTAGGCGATCAAGTAAAATCGATTTATCAGTTTAAAATTTAATTGAATAGTAAAAACAAGATATTCGTTAGCGAATGAAATGTAATGTGCTAGCGAGTGAACGAGATAATTTTAGTTAAGCTTAGTAGTGTAGCTTAGTAGCTGTATTGTAGCTATTAGCTGTAATATTTAAAGTATTGTAGTTATAATTAATTGTACTTATAATAAGACTATTGTAACATCAATATTATTGCTTTAGTTAGCTATAGTCCTTAAATACGTTTCTGTTGGACACAATGTCCATTATGAAGCATTTTCCAAAAGGTTATTGTTATTTGTAACTATTTGCTGCTTATAACTTGTGTTTCGATGAGAACTTTTTTGATTTGGAATTTATTAAGAATAAATTTGGTAAATACCCTTTATTGAGAAGAGTCGTTGACTATCTTTATTCTTTTAATAAGAGTGATTTCTTTGTACCGATGTTAAGACTAGTCAATCCAAGAATGTATCATATAGATCAGAACGCGCATCACTAGTTTTAGTGAGATGATATATGTTGGGTTGTTTAGTAAGGCGAAAGTTGGTGGTAGAATAGAGGCAGAAAGGGAATTTCTGAGAAAATTTGAAAAAAACTGAATTATAGTTTGTGTCTCTTGGAATGCCTCTATGAAACATCGCAAAACGTTACACATATACACATGTCGATGATAGAAGTACAAATCGGTAACGTTGAGGGTAGCGCATCGCGGAAGATGGCCACTACGTGGCATCAACAAGTGTTCGCGCTCGATGCAAAGTACAATACACTACGGGCTAATAAGCTCCCTAGTCTGGGTATGTTTAACACTCATATTGCTTCAATTGAGCAGTTTTGATTACCCTTAAATTCTCTCGCTAGGTATGTTATACATTCGCCGAAGGAATCAATTGCTTCGGGAAAAATTTTCTACAGATCCAGAGATTGGCGCACGATACTTGAAACTGCGATCGGAACTATTGCGACGACGTTACGGAGAAAGATTGGAGCAAAACAGTGTGGGAAGTCATACGATAAGCGAAGAATCATCGGAAAACAGAGCGAAACATCAGCTTGTACAACGAAAATCGACAGCAGAGAACTTTGCATTCGCTGGAGTTCATCATGTTTTTGATCAACATAAGGCGGCTGTAACGATGCTCAAGTTTGCCAATAATGATAGATCCAAATTATGTTGCGCGTCGTTGGATGGTACGTTGTCCATATGTGAAGTCATCGGTACACCTCCAAAGGTGATCGCTCTTCTGGAAGGTCATCGTAACGGTGTAACTGCGCTTGATTGGAGCATCAGCAACGATTTAATTGTTTCTTCCTCTTTGGACGCGACAATAAGGCTGTGGAGAGTATGCGCGGACGTAGAGCCAGTTTGTTTGCGAGTAGTGGACGATCAACAGCGAGCGGAGGTTCTGTGCTGCAATTTTATACCTGCCAATAATAATTTAATAGTAGCTGGCAATTCTCAAGGATTGATTCAGATTTTAAATGTATCTACTGGCATATATACGCGCAGTGGATCTTGCAAAATTGGCGGAAAGGTCAGCTTTTATTTCGAGAAAAAGAACAATATTTAAAAAGCAAGCTCGTTCGAATTGTATATTTTTAGATTCTTTCCCTGGCGTGCGAGGGTAGCGGTGGTTCGATAATATGGGCGGGCAATGATAGAGGCGTTATAGTGGCTTTTCGATTAGAACCTGGCATAGGACGGTTGACAAAATTGCAGAGAGTGCAGGAGACTGGTGGAATGATAACCAGCCTTTCCTGGCGTTCTTGGCTATCAAAGGATGCTCCTTGGGCTGCGCTGTTAGTGAGCAGCGCGTGCAACGCTGTGCTATTATATCGTGTTGCAGACACTCATGGTTCTTTATACTTCCGGAGAAAATATCCTATCAAGCATAGGTATTATTTTTATTATATAAAATAACTTCCTATTTTCTTGCTTTTAACATTTTCACTTAAGATGCAATACGGTATGTTCGTATATATTTTTTTGTAGATTTTACTCCTTGAGGTCTACTTTCTGCCCACAAATGGGCGCGTGCTTAATAGCTACAGGTTCGGAAGATGGTGCTGTTCACTTGTTGGATTCAGCGAGAGAGGGAAAAGCTGCTAGGATCAATCGATTGCATGGTCATGCTACACCTGCATTAGCTTTGTCCTTTAATTATGACGAATCTTTACTTGCATCTGCGGATCACGACGGATTGATTATTCTATGGCGTAATCATCAACGTAATTTATAAAACATTCTGCGGAATTTTCGAACTAAAAAATGGCATTCAGGATCTTTGAATTTTTTGAAAACAAATTACAAATTACGACATAAATATGCCTGTATAAAAAAAAGCAATGTATAAATATATAGATTCTTCTAGGAAATCCAGAGACCAAGGTTTTAATATTATTATATACATTTATACATATATTACAATAAAACATCTATATTTGAATAAAAATAAAAGTATCGTATGTAGAAAAAATTAGGATATTTAAAGATGGAATAAACTGTATTTTCTGTATAATATAATAATATATTAATTATTTTCTCTATTTTAGCTTATGTCATAATGAGCACAAAGCAGCATCAGTAATAATAAGTGTGGTAATAGCGAGAGACATGATAATACTCGTGGTGCTACAACGGCGGCGATTTGTTCGTATATCTTTTCAATATTGATGCATTCGAAACGATAGTGGCATACATTTCCATACGATTTTCATACAGTTATATTTGTATTTCGATAATGATTCATCGATTCGTTCTAGTTACAACAGTTTCTTCGTGTCCAGATGATTAATTATAAATTATACAATTATAGAGACATTGCAAATGAATACTTGTAAAAATTTCTCTAAAATAGCGATCGTATCCATGTTTATCGCACTGCGAGTATTTTAGATCTATAGAAATATCCTTTACAATGTGCTCTTATTATAATGGTTACTTGTTTATATTGCACCTATTGCATTTTCATATATGGTATTGTGAAGCAAATATACCGTAAATGCCATATAAAGTTATCTGTTAGCATAAAGCTAAATATTTGATATTTTTGTTATGGTACCAGAAAAGGCAAATGTTTCTGTAATATGATCGCTTTTTGTATTCGAATAAAACAAATTGCTTTGACGAATTCTCCCTTTAGTATGAATACGCGAATTTCCAACTCAAACATATTCAATGATGTAAGAGTTCTCGTTTCTTAAATTCAATATAAAACATTATCAATATACGTATTTTATTCTTCTCATCACAGATCTAATAAAAGTAAAAGTCTATCAATACATCGTATATATCGTATAGAAAATTATATAATCGTACAAGTATTTTCATGTTTTTTTTTCGCCATGAATCCTTATAAGTGGAACAATCCCGTATAGTTTTTGCTATACACACTTTAAGATAATGTAGAGAGCAGATTTGTTAATAATGTTTATAATATCAAGAAATATAACAATATGAATGTTGATAAAAAAAACAAAGAGATGACGTGAAGGACGATTATATGGAGTTTTTTTAAAGAGTCACAAAAATAATCATTCTACATAGGCACTACTGCTCGTTTAACAATTACACTATAAACAATAATTATTTACACGCGAATTGTTCGTAATTCGATGTAGCTTCTACAAATCGATTGTCTAAAATTAATACTCATATGTTCACTTTTTACACAGTCCCTTCATTGTTACTTTGTTCTATCATAACTAACTGTCACGGATAGGAAGCTTTATTAGTAATATAAAGTCATCTATCTATATTGACACATTTTTCATTATTTACTACAGAACAGTCATAACAACTTCGCTAACAAGATCCGTTAGACAACCGATCGACTTATATAGCTTCGAGTAATATCGGCTACATCTTTCTTATATACATTTGTTCGAGATTCATCATCATAGTAGTAAATCATCTCATCAGTGATGATCAATCGGATCACGTGCGTTAACAAAGAGAATCACCATATTTTCACGACGAGATTGTTTCGGACGGACTTGTGTACTAAACTGTTTTTTCTAAAATTTCATTACAGACTTTAGTTTCATTTTAATCACGAGCTAAAACACTGCACTTCTCGGTAGGTTCCAGTGGGTTCTCCTGATTATCACACTGAGAAATTCTTATAGAAGATGAACCGACCTGGACATCTTCACGAGGCACATTTGGCAATGTGTTATCATCATTCATTGGACTCGATACAATACATTGATCCTGTGTGACTTTCTCTAAGAGTTCCGATTCGTGATTTTCTTTAATGTCTGATTGCTCGTCGTCCGGAAGCGATTGTTTCGCAGGAACAAATGGGGCGGACGGTGTACCATTCGACGATATCAAGTTTAATTTCAAACGATCTCTAGTGTGTCTTAACTCTCCTAACTGATGCTGCTGACACTGATCATATTCATGCGCGAAATCAATATTATTTTGGTGCGGTTCTTGTCGACAACTATCCGTTTCATCTCGATCGTCGGACAACGAAGCCGCGTTTGCACCGGGAAAAAATTGGCTGACGTATTTACTTTCACCAGTTTGGAACTGAAAAGGTCGATTTGAACTAGTCACAAAAAATTCTTCGTTTCCTGTAACAAAAATAAACGCCGTCATACGTTATGTAAACATAAAAAAAAAATGCGATATATCATATAAAACTTTATCTTGTGGTGAATTCACACATACCAACTTGATTAGCATCGTCATAATCTAATGGATATAAATCTAATCGCGGTTCATTCATCATTTCTTCCCAATCTATAACATAAAGAGTAGCAAATAAATTGTCATTTATCAATCATCATTTATTCGAATCCAGATATTTGTCTTTTTGATGTTCAATTTGGGAAATATTTTTCATAGATTTAAAATAACGATTGTATTAAAAACTATATTATATGCAAAAACTATATATATATATATATATATATATATATATATATATATATATATATATATATATATATATATATATATATATATATATATATATATATATATATATATATATATATACATATATATATACCAGAATATGACGTTGGTTCCGAGTTGGTAATAGTATCCGCTTGACTGTCCGTGGGTAATGTTTCCTTCGGATACTCGTACACGCATTGATAGCGTTGTTTCTTGAACCATACGCTCTTCTTTTGATCCTAAACAAATCGTGCATTATCAGTCTGATCATAGAGAAACATATGTTTGTATTACACCTATATTTAGCGTCTGGCGTGTACATTTATAAAAAGTACGTGCGCTAAGTACCTCAAATTAAATTTCTGCAAGGGAAAGAGTCACGGGAGAGGAATGTTAAAATTACATGCATTGCTCTGTACTTAAGTAATCGACACACCTACCAACTCATCCTAGCGGCAATTGAAAGAAGAAGAAGACATCATTAATATCGGTGTGATACAGGGAAAATAAGTTTTGCATGATATATTTATCTGTATTTATTACCCCTGATTTTAAAGTTTTATCCGGAGACCTCAATGCCGATCGATGTGGTGCTAAAGCAGCATTCCAGGCTGAAGGTGTAAATTCTTCTTCCTCTTCTTCGTCCTCGACGGGCAATTCTTCTTCTAATTCAGCACTCGTCGCCATGTTTGCTTTATCGTTATTCACAGTACTTTTGATTCGTATCTGCTCGGTATGTAGCTCGTTATATCTCTATAGGATAAATTTTGATCAAAATATATTTGGAAAAGGAAACAATAAGAGGTATTTGATGTCACAATATTTTTGAAGCGATATACCTTCCATACAAATTCACCAGAACTAGAACTGTTATCCTCATCTTCTTCTTCTCCATCTTCGTCATCTTCTTCTTCTTCCTCTTCTTCCTCCTCTTCATCTTCATCTTGACTACAGCATTCGCGTTCGGTGACAAAACTCGTCGACATCAAATCATCTTGCAACGATAGAGGTAAAGGCAAAGGTAACGGGAACGAAGATAACTGTTGCCATTTGGATTCTTCCTCAGGACTCGGTAACGGCGCACCTCCGCTTGTTTTCACGATACGCGACTTATCCTCTAATGGGCGTGCTACTGAATAAGTGTAATCTAAATTTTCTTCTTCGGATAAATCGCCATTTGTCGTATCTCGATCTTCGTCCTGTAATCGTCCCTCCAATAATATCATTTCATTCGTACGAGTATCCACTAACAGTACATCTTCGGACGGCATCGACTCTCTCGAAGCGACGGATGTTTCTCTAGAGTTTGACATTAAAGACTCGGAGGTAACAGTACTTTCTCGCTCTTCTAGGATAGGACTAAGTGGCGTTCCATATACGTTGTATCTGGATGCAATAAAAAAAAAATTTCATAATATACTAATAAAATAGAAAAAAAATGTAATTCTGTTAGATAATCTATTTTCAAAGGATCGTACCTGATCGAAATATCTACACCTCCTTGATTGGCTAAATCTTGACCATCTTCATCGTCCCACTGTTTGCCGTACGTGTCGTCAGAGATGGAAGGATTGTCATCGTCATGTGCTTCCAACGATTCTACGATCTGCATCTGAGCCTGAGGCAATTTTTCCCTGAGTTCGTTACGAATCGCCGTTACGAATTCTTCCTCCATACCGAATGACACGTATGAGTTGTCGCTACGTAAGCTCACCGTTGAACTGTCCTCATCTTCATTTTCATAATCTCCCTGCGAGGACTCATCTCGCTGAGTATTAAAGGTATCTAATTTTAAAGCGCATGTATCCGCTTCTGAATCATGTGATTGATGGATATTACTATTGGTTTTAAACTTCTGCGTTATTTCAGGAATTATGTCTTTCTTGTCCATCTTGATGTCTTCTATCACATTTTCATGTCTTACTTTTACCTGATTCTCCTTCGTATCGTGTATTTGAATCGAATCGGAACTAACACCGACTTTAATTGAAGCATGATCTAAGTCAGAAATACTATGTTTCAAAGGCGAAAAATTCTTCTCGATGTCAGGTGTGGAAATCACACCTTCTGTTATACTTTCAGGGCCAGCATAATACTCTGCATCGAGAATAGTATCTAATTCAAATAAAATTTGGAATGGTTCTTCTTCGGAATATGACGATCTGGAAACCGCAGTGCTATTAACTGAAGACAGGGGATTGCCGGATGTTGAACAAATTGCTTCCTCTTCCTCACAAGATTCTTTGTCTCGAAAACCGGAATCGAAACTTTGTTCATCATCTGGCGTGGATAATTGCTTTCTTTCCTCCTCGTCATCATTTGGCAATGGTTTTCGTTCTATTTCCGCATTTTCTATCATAGAAAAGCTATTATCGGTGGTGTAAATCGAATAAGCGTTACAAAACTGTGGTGCATCTGGTATAGACACAGTCAGTTCTGGTGCACTAGCATTACTTTGCTCAGTCGATCTATCTATGTATTCGTTGAATTCCGCTTCGTCTGAGAAACCTGGAACCTTGTGTTCTAAAACGGTATCTAACGCGTGATTCCAAAGTAAAACATCTACTGTATTGGTCTCGGTATTATTCGAAATAAAATGATTAGGAATATCGTCGCTGTCCCCCTTATTAACGAGGGATATATCGTGCGTCTCATGATCCTCCCTCTGCTCTACTTTTTCAACGGAGGACATTTGATCAGGTACATAGCGAAGAAGGGGAAGGTCCGGATCGCCCTTCGACAATAGTCTTAATACGTGTTTTTCACCACAGCGTTGCGTATTATCCGCGCTCGCATTAGATTGTGCGCTATCGTTATTTTCTAGAGTTTTATCCGTATTATCCAAGGAAAGACGTAAGATCGGCGTCTGACTTTGATCTATGGTCAGAGTTAAGAGTTTCGGCCGTTCTAAATTTTCCAAAGATCGGACTTTATTAGTAGTATTGTTTGACAAAGGATCTCGTAACTTCTTCAACGCTTCATCAAATTCATCCGCAGTATGTTTAAGGTCGCTGTCGCTACCAAGTAACTTCTTCTTAACGTTCTTCTCCGACGTTTGCGCTCCCATTGACCATTCTGCGTCGGAATCGGGATCGATATGTACAAGCACCATGAGATCTGTTACTGACTTGGACTTCTGTTTGACTTTTTCGGTATAAACACCCTGCTCGATTCGACCTTTCCAGCTTTCCTCCTCGGTTTCCGAGCCAGACTCTTGAAATATTGTGGCAGTCTTCATTCTGGGAATATTCTTCACTTGTTCATCAGGTCCAAGACGAAACGAAGACTGTAATGAATCTGTCGTTTGTGCGTCATCCACAATATGAGTCCAGTAGTCGGAATCGATACTACCACGTAGATCTTGTAAGCTAGCACTGCGTACATGCTGCTTGCAAGTGTTCGCGCGTAGATTTTCCCACCGTTGCTCAAAATCTATATGTGCCGAATGTTCATTCAGGAGAACCTGCTTTACATCGTTCAAAGACGGTCTGTCTTTTGCGTTGACATTCAAACACAAGCGAATCATTTGAAATATATTTGCCGGACAATTAGTGAGATAATTTTGCAACAATCGTATACCATTTGGCACAAATTGATTTTTCAAAGATAGAATCATCTGAATGACCTGTTCGTCGTTCATATCATCGTAAGGCCTTTCACCCCAGCTGGCAATCTCCCAAAGGAAAACCGCATAACTCCATATATTGGCTTGTAACGTAATCTCTTGCGTTTCGATGGTAGTGTCCGTACAGTTCAAACTTTCTGGCGCGGACCATCTGATGGGCAAGGCTCGGTCTCCTACAATATAATAGTCTTCTGGATACTTCTCGACACCAGTACCGTAATCACCTAATTTGGCTGATAAGTCTGGAGCGATCAAACAATTTCTTGCGGAGAGATCTGTGTGCGCAAAGCCATGACTATGCATATGTTTCAAACCAGATGCGATCTCTATCGCAATTCGTGTCGGAACGTTTTCCTTGCTGAGTGCTTCCCTTGACTTATTATCGCGGTTTGATAGCAAGAAACCTTTTAAATCACCAGCTGGACACGATTCAAATAGAAGAAGATACGGATCAGTTTCCAGGCAAAATCCAAGTAAAGCTAGGACATTTTGGTGGCGTAATTTCAAATATGGCGTAGCCTCGCCGAGAAACCAAGCTTTTTCTCTGGTGGTAGCTTCTTCGGTGAGAATTCTTACTACTACCCCACCTGATTTCGATATGCCTTTTGACTGTTCTAAATCTGCCCGACCTTCAACGACTTTTCCAAACCATCCATGACCTATTTCTCTAAGATATTTGAGTTTCTCTCTGGGGACATAAAGCTCATTGGAGTTAAACCATTCGCTACATGGCTCTTGTAGAATAGAGCGATCTGTATCTTGATCCTCGATACGCGGCGCTGACAAAGGTATTGCTTTATGTTTTGGAGTATTTCTAGCTCCAGACACAATAGAATCTACTGGTAAAGGTTCAAATTGAATCCTCTCGGAAGCGGCTAACGTCCTGGAGGCATCTAATTCCAATCCTTCGACAGACCGATCGAATGCACTTTCCTGTCCTGTACTGCTCCCATCTTTGAATTCCTATAACGATAATAACAGTGCCATTTTATGTACTTTTGTATGATTATAGCATGCTGTGATACATAAAAATTTCTTATTAATATACTACACATGCTATTCATAAATATGTCTAAAAAGAAATTAAACTAGAAAACTTAGGCATCTCCAGTATCTATAACAAAATGTATAATCAATCTCTTTAAGATTCAAAGAGATATAATCTACGTTAAATTATAAAGATCTATTCTTATAGTAATATATAATTATAAATATATTAATTGTACTAGACTTTATCTATAAGAACTTTTGTCAAATATTTGTCAAATATCTATATAAGAAATATAGTCTTTTCATTATTTATGAATACATATAAAAATCTATTATTTATATATATATATATATATAAATTATATAATTTATATAGATAGAGTCTGTACTATATAGATAGAGTACTACGTTTAAGAGCCAAATATTAATTTAAATTCTCATTCTAACTGATAATTTATGTGACAACATATAAGGGACCTGTAGCATTATGTTACCTGATTGCATTTTTCTGCTTTGTCCTATAATTAAAAAATGCAGAGACTGATGTTAAAGTTCTAAATCAATGGTATCAATTTTTCTATGTTACTCAGGTATGTAAAATCTTTCCAAACTACCTGAAACCCTTTGGGTCTTCTATGTCTTTGGCAACAAAGACATCCGGCTAAAGTCAACGCCGTGGCAGTGACGCTCGACAGAGCAATCGCATAACGCATCCAATAATGTTCCCATTGCCAGGAAGCACGTGCGTGTGATGAATCTGAATGCAACAAGAACAAATTTATTCGACGCTAGCTCTGATAATATTTAGAACCATTGCCATACATGTTACTCAATGTCGCTTGTTGTCATTTGCAGTTCATTTTCCTTATTTTAAAAGAAATAAAAGGAAAGAAAGCAACATTTAAATTTTCCTGTCTATAAAACAGTGTATGCATATATACATATGTGATAGACTTTAAGAAATAGCAGAACAATCGACATTCATGGCAACGGCGTGTATGGTGCAAAGGAACTCGCGAACGACGTACCAGCGACAAGCGGCGAAGGTACAGGGTAGGCTGCGAGCATCGGTAGACCCACCCAAAACAGCCAGCACATCCGAAGTAGGTTCTGCATCGCGTACCAGGACAGTTTCTTATCCACGTTACGATTTGCTAGTAAGCTGGCTTAGGTCATTCTCGCGTTCGCGTTCATGGTAGCGGCGACAAGCCGCGACCCTAGAGACGGCGATTCGATAGTCGTCACAGACGTTTCACGGATCGACAACGCGTTCATAGTCCTTGCTCCGCGTGCACCTTGCGCCTCCGTAACGGCAGCGCTAGCGAAAGGTGGCGAAACGTACGGCACGGACACAGATCCGGGCTGTGCATGACACGGTACTCCCGTCAACGAGCTCTAACGACACCCTGGAAGACTCACTCGCGCATGATACGAAGAGACGTGCTTTCCTTAATCTCTTCACTCCAGGCACTCTCGCGCATCGTTCCTCTGCGGAAAAAGACGTGCCCGTCTAAAGAGAAAGCGCCAATAGGTATCTCTATTCGACCGCGTGTACAGACATTTATATACAAACACATCTGAGGGTTTCCTGCGATTTGTGCATATCAAAAATTCGTTCGATGTTATCCCATGGACTAAGAAACAATTGGGTGTCAAGTATCTAGGAGAGGGGATGTAGATGTATGATTACATGAAAAGAACGAGATTAGCAATACGCCATATTGTTGACACAGTTTCTGACGTAGTGAATGAAGAAAAAACTAATTGGTCATCGGTAATCAACATTATGGCGCACTGTATCTCTAGTGCATTCAGGTTCTCTGGCATCATGCGCGAGAGCATTATTTGGATGCTTTCCATGTCTCTTCGTGAACGCACCCTAAGAGATTGTTGCAGAGAGAAGGCTGAGAGCGGCCATGGCCGCGATTTAGCTTTTACTTTTTTTGAAGCGCCTCTATGTCCATAAAACATGGACATTGGAACTACATAGTCAATGTCCACGATCGCGTAGGTAATGTCCACGACTTTGCGATTCTCTTCCGTTGCGACTCTTGTCCGGCGCGTTCTGCGAATGATACGCGAACGCATTAAGGCTGCGTTTCGATATTTACTGCCAGAAAATACAGTGCACGTTACGTATACTATAAATTTTTAGTATTTGCAATGAATATCGGAACGTAGCCTTAATGCGTTCGCGTATCATTCGCAGAACGCGCCGGACACGGGACAAGATGTCGCAACTCGATCAAATGGTAATCAAAACTTATATTATCTTTGTATATACTTATGACTTACAGTAAATAGCCATTATTAATTATCGCGTAACTATAGATTCGATACTCTTATATTAATTTTCTTATATTAATAATGCATTCGAATGCGCAATGATTGAACGAATTTTATTTATTATCGCGCGAATAATTATATTTTCGACAATTATATTTTCGGATATTTTATGTCTATAATGTCATCTTCTACTCTCAACTATTATAATATGATATAATAATTGCTGTAATAAACAAGCATATATTATCTATTGTTTGAAACGCAATGCCACTCGTTCAGCAACCGATCCGTTCCGCGTCCGTTACATTCTATAAATAAAAAGTGAATTAATGTGGTTTAATTAATATGGCGGCTCTTCGTTTCCTGCGCCGTCTACTTTACGCGCCAAAACGACGCGGGCGACGCCGCCGCGTTTCCGCTTCGTTCTCGGCGCGAAGTTGACGTGCCGGAAATCCGTTCATTTGCAGAACGCGCCGAACACGGAACGCATCGCCTACGGAACGAGTGGCGTCGCGACTGTTAAAATTGGTAAGCGAAACTTGCATTAATCTTGCATTTAATTATTGTATGATGCAGACAGATACGCATACAATTCGTTTGAACGCGTATTTCGCAATTACTCGTTCGATCGAAGAACGAGAAGTGTAGTGCTGCCGCGTCGCGCGCCGCCGCGTCGCTTGTAACGCGTGAAGTTGACCGCGCGAAACACGAAGCCGTTTGCCATATTAATTGCATTCACGTTTCATTTACAGAACGCCGGACACGAGACGGATCGTCTCTGGGAAGAGTGGTGTCGCAATTGATAAAATTGGTAAGCGAAACTTAATTAATCTTGCATTTGACTATCGTAACAGAAATTCGGTACGCGCACATCGATAATTCGTTTGAACGCGTATTTCGTAATACTCGTTCGATCGAAAATCAAGATGTATAGCGTCGTCGCGCCGCGCATCGCCGCGTCGCCATGTCATCGCGTCGCCGCGTCGCTTATAGCGCGTGAAGTTGTCCGCGCGAAACACGAAGTCGCTTCGCCATATTAATTGCATTTATATTCCGTTTACAGAACGCGCCGGACACGGGACGGTCACCTCCGAGACGAATGGCATCGCAATTGATAAAATTGGTAAGTAACATTTGCAGTAATCTTGCATTTGACTATCGTAACAGAGATTTGGTACGCGTACATTGATAATTTGTTCGAACACGTATTTTGCAATACTCGTTCGATCGAAGATCTAGATGTGCAGCGTCGCCGCGCCGCGTAGGCGCGTCGCTTTTGGCGCATTAAGTTAACCATACTGAAGACGAAACCATTTCGCCATATTAATTGTATTTATATTTTATTTGTAGAACACGGCGGATGCGGAATGGATCAGTCCGGAACGAGTGGCATTATGACTGATATAATTGGTAAAAATTTGTATTAATCTTGTTTCTATAACTATCGCGTAATGTAGATTGGCACGCATATGCCGATAATTCGCTTGAACGCGTATTTCGAAGTATTCGTTCGATCAAGACGTACAGCTTTGTCATATTAATTATGTTCGCTTTTCATTTACAGAACGCGGCGGACGGAATGGATCGGTTCCGGGACGAGTGACGTCACGACACATTTAATTCGTAAGCGAAAAGCCGCGTCGCGGCGCGCCGCTACTTTAAGCGCGTGAAGTTGATCGCGCCTAACGAAGCCGCTTTGCCATATTAATTATCACTCTTTTTTTATTTACAGAAAGCGACGAACATGGGATGGATTGACTCTGGGACGAGTGACGTCGTGACTCATTTAAGAGAAAGAAGAGACCTGATAATTCAAACATCCTGAGAGAAGGAAAAAACTTAGGAGAGGCATCGGGCTCCGGCGGAGCAACCTTGGGGTGAGTCATTTCTTATCATTATAAAATTAATAGTTCTTTTTCATGTATTCTTCATATTGTTTTATCTCACAATAATTTACAAATAATTAAAGAAAGATAAATCATCTAAAATTTTATAAGGTTTTTTTATTTTTGTGGAAAACTTTTTTTGGAAGATAGTTTATTATATTAGCAATCACATATATTTAATTAAAAGGGACGAATCAAAGACGAATCAAAAATTCAATGCGCGTAAAAATTGTCTTTTAAAATATTAGTTATTTTAATTGTTGTTTTAATTTGAATATATTTGTGTATTGCAGTATCCTCGCAGCTTCGTGGCAGATAACTCCGCCCGTTGCGCATCGAGTCGGTGAGTTTGAAATTTTTGTATTGAGGCAACGAATGTACGATTAACAGAGCAAATGCATCTCGAATAATGACAATAAATTTTTGTAAATAAGTATACATTGTAATAAATATGCAACATTGTAACAAATATATTACATCTCGTAGATCCGTTGTCTTAAAATGGATGGATTAAAATTGATTACGGCAAATATTTAATCTTGGTRTCATTTATTTATCGATATATTGTGCGATTGTGCTCGCATACTTCGCACACACGGAACTCGCAAGATAGAGTTCATTATTATATATTGTTAAAAAAATTAAAGAATAATTAAAAAATAAGAAAAATTAAAATTAAGAAAAATTAAAGAATATTAAAACTTATATTTTAAATATTTTATTAAAATAATTTCAGAATTTCATTTCGCGAGTTCGTATTAGCATAAAGTACATATAACAGATTAAATTTACGAAATTATATTATATGAATCAATTCTGCTTAATATAATAAATATTTTAGAGACGCAAAAAGCAAAAAGCAAAATTATATTATGACGGATAAAGTAATGATTTTTGATATATATGATTT
This sequence comes from Cephalotes varians, assembly GCA_037157785.1. Classification (NCBI taxonomy): domain Eukaryota; kingdom Metazoa; phylum Arthropoda; class Insecta; order Hymenoptera; family Formicidae; genus Cephalotes; species Cephalotes varians. Next base: position 563,595 of record JANQDE010000025.1, on the reverse strand, counting down.
TTATTTAGATTTCTTTATCAAAAATAATTTTTTATAAGTTCATTTTTCACGAACAAAAAAACAAAAAGAAAGATTTTATGTTACGTTGTTAAAAAAAGAAATATTTGTAGATAGGGAAACATTATGAATTAGTTAGGATGTGTTTTATCCAGCTATTCCTTTTCCCATATTTAGCCAAGATTAAATATTATATTGATCGATGCAAGGAAGCAATATATTCAGATCATTAATATAAATAAATAAAGCATGTAAAAAGAGTATATGTATGTGTGTGTGTATAAAAAGCTGAGTAAAAAGAGTAAACAATATTTAATTCATTTTACCATACTATTTATTTTCTACAAAACATGCTAGTGATTATTAATTACTAATATTTATTTCAACAAAGCATCGATTTTACCCTAATCTTTTGTTGTCTATCCATCTATTTTTGATTGGCAAATTGACTTTATACTAAATAAAATCCAGTAGTATGATGTGAGATATAATAAATATTTCGTCGAGAAACGTTTTAGATTATTTTAGAGTTGATTGTGCAGTAAAATTATTTGATTTTGAAATCATATATTACATTAAAATATTACATTAAAAGTAATTTTGAGATTAATAAGAAATATCATATTTATACTGATATATAAACTTATAAATACGTATTTCTATGTTACTTCTAATTACACGATAATTAATTAGTTATAATATTGTAATTTCAATGTGCGAAATTAGTTTCTTTTGAATCTCACATCATTTATTCTATATATTTTGCTTGTTACGCTTTGAAGAAGAAAAACTTCTATCGTCGGCTCATTATCATCGACAAATAATATCACATTCGATTCGAAGAAGTTTTTCTTCCTTTTATCAATTTCTGATCGAAATATGATCTGAGATGTGACCAGAAGTAACAAAAGGTCCAATCTGGCCTGAAGAAAGAAGAATAAATTCAAGGTAAGTGGTCAATAATATCGGCCACAATAGTAGAGCACGTAAAGGAACGTACAAAGTTATTTCATGTTTGTGCTCAAAGGTTATTCCTCTCTGTTTTCAATTTCATATTTTCTCGCATATGTGCGAGATTGGAAAGACCCCAATTAAATCCTAATCACGTGCGATTAAAACTCCAATTCTCTCCTACACATCTTTTTAGATTTTAGGTATCTTTTTAAATTAATCAAATCTCTGATTTCTCATAAATCGCGTTTCGCGATTATAGGTTTATATTAGATTGCGGAATACAGGTAGGTAGGAAAATGGATAAATAAAAATATTGATAGGTAGGCATGTAGATACGGATAGGTAGGAAAACGGGTAGGTAGGAAAACGGATAAGTAGGAAAACGGGTAGGTAGAAAAACGGGTTGGTAAGGACAAGGAAACATAATTCAATAGCTGAAAAGATATTAACATTATATTAATAACTTAAATATAATAAATATAATATAATTAAAATATAAATATATTATAATTATAAATATAATATAATTATGATATATTTATAAATATAATTATATTTATTATTATTATACTATATTCAATATATGATATTTTTTAATATAATAATAATAATTATTATATTGCTTGCGTTTTAGGGCCAATTTCACCAACGTCGGTTAGACTAACCAACGGTTAATTCCAATGGAATTATCCAATCGCATTTGTCTTTGACCAGAATGAACCAATCACGGTTGACACTTTAACCGTCGGTTAGCTTAACCGACGTTGGTGAAATTGGCCCTTAGTAAATTACTAGAAATTCTGCCTTCTGTTTGGTGCAATTTTAGTAATTTGCTAAAATGCAAGCAATCCAGCAGAAAACAAGCATCGTGTGCCGCTGGCTTAAGAAGAAGAAGAAGAAGGGTGCTTTCCATTTGGTGACAAGTCAACACAAGTATCATTTTGTCTTTGTTTATTGAATGCCAAGGAAGACAGAACGATGTTTGTGTTGACTTGTGTCACTAAATGGAAAGCACCTTTTATTATTAGCACATGTGTGTGTGTGTGTGTGTGTGTGTGTGTGTGTGTGTGTTTTGTTAATTTGCTTTAATCCCACATTATTTAAAATTGAATTTTGCAGTTAATTGGAGAAATGCAAATTAGCGTTTAATCGTATAAATTGGCATCTTATTTAAATATTATTCTAGAACTGTGACTACATCCATGTAAAAATTAGCCAGTAGATATTAGGCAGATAATAATTCAAATTTGAGGAATGGAACATATTGTGGAGGATCTTTACAAGTTGGTCCATTTTTATTGAATTAAATTTTGTTTGAAACTTTAAATTAACCATTTTAAAATTTGCGCTAAAAATTAATTTTGTATCATGCCGATTGTAGCGTTGAGATCGAAGACAAGTGTTGTGTTCCTTCTACGTATGATATAGTCGATGACAGTTTTTTCCGCCATCTTGAAAAATCCCTTCTTGACTCCACTGTTCTTCTTCCCGTTGGTACGTACACGTGGGTATATATTTTGATGTACTTTTATTATCGGATTTTCTTTTACTAATCCGCTGTGTCAGAATATGTATTCTACAATTGTGATACATTTTAAATTATCAAATGTCTTTGCAATGTAATATTATTTGCAAACAATTGTCTTTTATGGTCGATGCATGCATGTAACCTATCATCTGTACAAGAACATATTCTGTGACACGGATGTGCTTTAACTTTTTAAAATATTTTGCATTATATTATATTATTTGCTTTTGGTCGCAAAGAAATTTTGCTTTACTATATAAATATTGAAAATGATGATCATCGAGATCTATGAATGCCATGATTTCCATAGTATTTGCTAACTGATTATTATTTAAATTAGCTTGAAATTTCGATAGAAAGTAGCAATCTAAATTAATACAGTTATTTTACTATGTAGGTTGCCTGCAAATCTCAAATAATGCAGTGTCTCGAAATTAAAGGTATTTATATTTTTTTATATTGTCTTATATTTCGGATTATTTTTTAAATTAAGTGATGTTATTATGTAATCACCAAGATCTATGAATGCCATGATATTTCAATTTGCTATTTCTGATTTCCTAAAGTTTAGCAAAAAATATATGGATAATGTTGTCCAATAACTAACAGAGAATTTATTTTTAAGGTTTACTTCCCTACTAAAATCTTTAAAATTTGTAATGGCAACGACTACAGGTAATTTATTATCATAAATCTAATTTCTCTTTAATTATGTATTTTATATTTGAAAATAACGATAATTATTTTCAAAAATCTACGGGTACTAACTAATTTGTATAGTCTTCGTTAACTGATTATTCATATTAATCTGAAATTTATATAAAAATATAGCTATATATTAATATTTAAGAATAACATTATTTCGCGAGAGTTACTATCCTTTTTGTATTATATTATTTGTATTTTGAATTATGTTTTAAATTAAGTGATGTATTCTGTAATCACCAAGATCTATGAATGCCGTGATATTTCAATTTGCTACTTCTGATTTCCTAAAATTTAGTAAGATATACATGTATAATATTGTCCAATAACTAACAGAAAATTTATTTTTAAGGTTTGCTTTCCCCTAAAATTCCTGAAATTTATAATGGCAACGACTACAATACAGGTAATTTATTATCATATAGATCTAATTTCTCTTTTTCTTTAATTATATATTTCATAATATCTGAAAATGACGATTATTATTTCTCAAAATCTACAAGTGTTAATTAATTTGTATAGTCTTTGGTAACTAATTATTTACATTAATCTGAAATTTATGTAAAATAAAGCAATATATTAATATTTAAGAATAAAATTATTTCATGAGAGTTACTATCTTTTTATTTCAGAAGAAAATGTTTTCTTGTTCTTCTTCTGTTTCAAATCCTTACTCTTTTAATATTCTTAATAAACAATTTTTTAACATTTTTGTATTATATTTATATATATAAAATTATATTAGTTGCAAAATTAAATTATAAATAATAAAACATTAAAAATAAAATAATTTATAATTAATATCTAAGTTTTTAAGGAAAAATCTTAATAAAAGATTATGAACCTTTAATGTCCTTGTTTAATTACCTCTTCAGGGGAAGGATACAAAGAAGGAATCAAAGATCTGAACTATCATTATATTCCTTTTATTTATGGATCAATGTATTCGAATTATTTTTCATTGTATACAATTTTCGTATAGTCTTTCGTATAGTTCTTTTATTTTTTGCATAAGGTTTGTAGACATAGTAAAATCGCAAATAAAATTTGCAATAATTATATGATTGAAAAATTTTCATTCAAGCTTGCGCAATCGCAAATGCATTATTTATTTTGTCCACGCGAAGCTTGTATGTTCAACCCCTTTTTTTTAAACACGTCGAAAAATTATTTTCTAAAAAATTATATTTATAATAATTTATAAAAATTTAATATATTTAGTTTAACAAAATTATTCGATTAAAGTTACATAAGTTTTGTCTTGTCTTTCGTTATTCTTCTATTTCATAAACTTGAATGCCATTTATGTGTCAGAGAAAATGCATCGATGTGGAAAAGGTGCGCTAATGTGTGTTTACACGAGTAATGAAAGGGCGAATGCTTTCCCAAGCTGATTATCCTGCGGCGAGAGGACCAAAGGGACTCGCTCTCGCTACGTGCGAGCTATTTCCGCGTCAGCCCTTTTGCTAGCTTTCCTCGAAGGGAGAAATCGTAACGCTTTAGGATTGCGGTTCGCCTCGTTTGCGAAGCTGTACGTTGCTAACTGCACCGCTAACGAGAGTCGGGCGAGAATTGCAATAACCACGTGTCGCACTATGACGTCTTCTCGCCGTTCGACTGAATAAAGCCTGAGCTCCCGACTATGTACGGCTTATTAATTTAACTTGTCGCGTTGCGAAATACCCCGGCGAGGTCGCAACTGCTGAGGAAGCTGCACCGGTCGATCGCTCGTAAACGTCTATTAGCATGTAAACGCCGTTCGTGAATAGTAACTGCTGACTGCGTTCAGGAATGTTTAAATCGCCAATAGGGACATCGACCATATTCATTTACTGTTAGATGTGTATTGATATTCGATATTGTATTTAAAGTTTATAATCGGAGACATTTCTTTGCGATAATCAATTAATAAGAATTCAACATATTAAAAATATTAGTAACTTTTATAAAATAATAATACAATATAACTCTAAAAATCTTTTCGTTAAATCCAAAAAAAAAGAAACATGACAGAAACAGAGAAATAAAAGCTTTCCAATCGGAATAAGATGCAATATAACCCTTCGATAAATGCAACAGGGATTTAAGTACGCCGTGCACGGAACAAATGGGCCTCTTCGGGATTTTCATACGGCTTTTGCTTGATGGAAATATGCGAAAGAGGAAAGGCTCGAGGCAATATCCTTTGCGGCTTCTTCAGCTTCTTTAGGATCCCGAGATTCGATAAGATATATAAATAATAATAAAACATAAGAGGCATATAACATTAGCGATACACAATCGAATTAAATGCACTAAAAAATAATGATCGATTTTATGTTGCAAATTTGATAAAATATAAATTTAAAACTGTTATTTTATATTATAAGATGTAGTAAAGTATAGATGATTAGTAAAATAAATAATCTATCGCAAAATTGTAAGAAATGGTTTGGGTACATTCGGATATTCACGATAAATTTTGCTTTATTATCATAAACATGCTGCTAATGTATAAATCGAGCCATCTATTTTTATATTTTATAGTGTCTCGCGAAAAAAGGCCATAAAGTCTCCTAGCGAATTATGAGAAGTGATATATGTATGAAATTCTACGGAGGATGGAAAATGTTCTATTCTCCGAGTACTGTTCCGGATTACAGCGATTTCCAGCAAATGCGCGAAGCTATTCAGCACCCGCGGTGGACCAGAATTTTGTAGAAATTATGACAATTAGTGCAATTAAAATTGGTTACAACTAATTTGTGTACTTAGCATAGCGTTTGCGTAAATACGCGATACAAGGCATCGTTTGCAAATAATGTGTAAATTAATATATCCTTTATTCGAATATTGTGTATTTGTGCACTCGCACGCCTTTTTATAAAAGAATAAACTTGTACAAATCATAAAACATTATGAAAATATTTATAAATAGAGTAAAATCACGAAGCTTCGTATTCAAAATAAATGAACAGTATTATACTGTCTCAGTTAGAGGGAAAATTACTGAAACACACGTAATACGTTTAATTTTTTTTCTATGTTAAATTTACTCTTGAAATTATGATCACAAAAGAATATAGTATGTATAAAATAAATTCTCTTTCAATCATTTTTCTTCTATATGATTCTGAATTCTTTCAGATATTACATAAAAAATTGAAAATACATAAGAAAATTATATATAAGAAGGACGGAATTATTGATCCCTCTCGGAGTTAATGCAAAGGCTAATAATGTCCGAATGCACTATTGTCTATGAACTGAAGACTCCACAAAAATAATCATATCCGGAGGGAAAAGAAAAAGAATCGGATAAGGAGGAGAAACCGGCAGGAGTGGAAAGGAACCGTTGTTCTTATCGAAAAAAGGAGGGGGTCGACTCATGAATAATGCGGGGGGTGAAAGCCGACTGAAACAATTGCCGGGCGTCGCCGTACTCCAGAAATTACATCGTCAGATTTTCCGCGAAATTAAAACATTATACCGGGTGCCCGAGTTATCACGTGCTCTCCGCGTCAGTCGCAGATTTTTCTGCGAATTTCTACTTCACGGTCTTGCAATTTTTAAAGTTAAATGCTTCCGTAAGAGCGAAATGCTCTGTAAAGTGAAAATGGTTTTAAGACATTCGTGTAACGTTAGATAAGGAATAACTTCTCTTTTTGTCTATTCATGATCTTTAAGACTTAATTCTTTTATTTTTCATTACCAATTCAAAGATGCTATCTTGATGTTAAAATAAAAAGTCTATTTTTCTCATTTCTTTTTACTCTAATCATATAAATATTCCATAAATAAACTGCGCACAGACGATTTTCCTCACGTTTTAAAAATTCCAGAAGTTCCTCTTTTGTCTCTAATTAATGAGAATACCTGAGACACAATGTATATTTCATTCTCTTTTACGGCCACTTGTCTTCCCGTCTTTTTTCTTCCCCTTTTCTACTTACGCGATACGTCAGCTCGTACTGGGAAAAAAATCGTCGATTATGCGATCTGACTGACTGCGATATGCCGGCGAGGACACTTTTCTTCAGGATTTAGTGGCTCGTTCTTACCGAGGACGAAATTGCGAGGCTGGCTCACGTCAGGCGGCCGCCGAGCAATTTCTAGGATAATGTTGGCCCGATTATTAAATGTCCTTATAGTCGCCGTCGCTTCCAGAAACGCATTTTCAGGAATCGAAAGAATCGTGTATTGAACTAAAAAGATAAAAATTCAAATGGAAATGTAACTACTGCAATTGTCAAAAAGAAGAAAAAAAATACGAAGACGAATTTATATTTTTAATATAAAATATACAGTTATTTTAAATAATTATTATAATTTTTTTTAAAAGAATGTTTTCTTTCTCGGATATTTTTGTATTTGTTTTGGATGTTGCAGCAATGTACCTTTTAAATTACCGTTTTATTCACTTTTCTCTATCGAAGCTCTATACCCGGATTTTGCAAAAGGAAGGCGATATTCAGAATCCTTTCTCTACGGTTCAAAATCTTCTCCGCTAACACAGCTCTCGAGTAAATCCTCGTTTCAGACTGCGCGACCCTTACCCGCTGTCTCAATGGTGTTGATTGCTTATCTGAATATGCATAATCGCGATGATAATGACAACGCTCGGGTCGAACATTCGGCCATGCGCCGTGCATACGTAACGAGAATGCAATTCCCTTATGTGTCTGCATATGGGCGATCGTCGACAATAAAGCGATCATCGCTACTTATACGGAAATTCGACTCACGATTCTTTTGGTAGCACAGATTAAATATTTGTAAAATTTTCGTATCTTTCACTATAATGCTAGATCAAATGTAAAAGTGTGTTTTTGCTACTATATATTAATTTTTTTCCTTTTCTGAAATTAAAGATTCAAATTTCGCAAATTTTTATTCATTTATATCTATTTGTCACTTTTGTCTTTTACAGTTTTTACGCTTTAAATTCCCATTTCTCTTTTCCGAGTCGTAGAGAAGCTTTTTCGTCCAACTTGCGTATGTTTTATGTAATATGCGTTTATATCGTTCGTGATAAAAATGCGGTTTATTGCTGGATTTTATGATTAACCGATGATATAACTAAACGTACAGTTTTTTTTATTTATTCGATGTGTTTATACATGATAATATGATAGAGCTCGAATTTATATGCACGAGATATAAAAATACTTGCATAAGACTGATGTGAGAGTGGTATAGAAATGTCAGGAACGCGCGTGCGTATAGCCATTTTTTTCTTTATATTTTCTACGTGATCATAAAAATTCGTAATAAGTTTGCGAAAAGAGAGAGGACAAATAATATGAAAAATGAAATTCTTGGCGTGTCTTTATCCTTCTTTCTTTTATCCGCATCAGGAAATTGTTTTAGCGTTATTATTAATCGTTACGCTATTATCAATCATAGCGTTATTATCAATCATTACGATAACAGCACAAAGAGAAAAAAGCTGTTAATGCTTCGCCATTTAGAAAATTCGACTATAAAGTGGACCAAGGACAGTCCAGGAAGTGATGGAAATTTTAGGATAATTGTATGTTTCTTCTCTCTCTCTCTCTCTCTCTGTCTACATGTGGTAAGCCAATTTGCACTAGACATTCGGTGTGCCAAATATTAGGTGTGCTTGGACAACCTTTGTCTCCGTAAGGCGGCATGCATCATGCATGCGTGGACGCGCGTCCATCTGGCTAAAGTCTCCTCGGGATATACGGCAGCAGATTTCTGTCCACGTGTAAATTTATGTCGAATGAAAAGGGAACAAGAGAAAGAAGAATAAAAGAACACACGTATGATGTCGCAAACGCGTGTTCCAATTTTTTTAAGTAACAAAGAAAATATGTAACGTGAAAGATTTTCATATCTTAAATTTCATAATTGTATATTTCGAGAGGCAATTAGATTTTAGTTAAAAGTTTTATTGACATACAGCTCACTTGAAATCATGAATAATATTATAATAGTAACTTTACTAAAACTCGGCGCTTACCTAAATATGAATAATTTCTATATCTATATCTATATATATTCAAGAGCTATTGAAATCTCGATCAAAAGGACATTTCTTCTTTGGCGCTTATAACGTTGAGAAGGATAGGAAGGGAGAAGGCGTGCAACGCCGGAGATGCTTTGGATGTCGTTCCCGAGGAAAAAGTTTGCGCATCCCAGTGTGGTTTTTTGCGGCATCTGGACATAATAAAATAACGCGAACAGGGACACAGCGTATAACGAATTGAATTTCTGCAGGAATGACCCGAGGCGCGCGCCGCGGAAGGGTGTATTCGGACAGAAATACGTATATATACGTATGCATCCCTGTGCGCGAAGTTATAATAAATTCAAAGCGAATGAGGACACAGTGGCGGGCAGGCGCGGTTCTCGGGTTACGTCTGGATTTCGCATGGAATATTCCATACGTGAATTCAAAACCCTCGGTTTGTGTTAAAAGTGTCTAAAAGCTGGCCGCTAAAGTACGGAGACCGGCCAGGTGATTCCAAGTCGCGCGAGAGTATATAAAACGTGGAATTCCCCCATTATGACTTTTCTCAAGTTTCTCAAAAGACACCTCCCGCAGGCATACTTATCACAATTTTATCCTTTGTTAGCCTTTAATTTTATTTCTACATTTCACTATTACATTTTAATACGCGTTTATCGTAACATTGATATTTGTTTGCCATATCAATCTCATTTACGTAATATTTACTCCATCAGATTTTAATTTCTAAAATTCCGACGAATATCGATGTATAACTTATTATCTTTTTATTAAACTTATATTAAACTTTATATTAAACTTATTTTATTGACAAATTTTTATCTTATACTAATTTTATTTTTATTATATTGAAAATTAATTCTGCTAGTTAGTAAACTATCTTGTTTGTTCGTTATTTTTTTCATCTCTTTTTTCTTCTACATGTACATATATATATGTATATTCAGAGATACGTCTGTTTTGTGTTGACGTTGATGACGTTATTATCTAATTTTGATGAGAGAATCGAAGTTTTTAATGGTAATTTATGCTAAAAGCGCGATAAATACTTCGTGAGAATACTAAGAGAATGCGTAAATATTATATACATTTATTCCTCGAAGTAGTTAAAGTTTACTTTCACACGTCATTGCTGCGCACACATAATGACTAACGGACTACTTTTATTCATCTTGTCGAGATAGCATGATATCGTTGTCGCTGAGAAACCGCCATGTTAATGTGACCTCAAATCAGTCAATACTGACGTGCACATAGTGAAGAAAACACGTTTTGCATAGATCCTTTTTGATATGATAATATAAAAAAAAAATGAAGTCCGCTTTAGTCAGAAATATTAACATAAATTTTGATATACAAAGTAAAAAAACAGAATTATCCGTCTTTTTGACCTTTTCTGATGAATAACAAAATAGCAAAAAACCTTGGGTAATTTAACCAGTTTCCTGAATGAATTTGTATTATCAAAATAACATAATATATTAATCTTTTATATTAATTCTAAATTAACAAGTTTTTACAATTATACAATTATTATGCAATCGAAATTTAACGATATCCAGTATTCTTTCATTTAATGATTAAATTTCTTTTAATATTTTAGAAATGTGTATTTTTCATTTCACAATTAATAATATAAATAGAAATAATTTACAAATGTTTTTTCGTGAAAGAACAAAAAAATCGGTGAATTGTTGAGATGATTCTACATACATTAGTCACAAGTCGCAAATCTCAAAACGCAACGCTTGTCGCGATAACCGATCAGAACTGTCAATAGTATCATTGACAGCGTGTGCTTGTGACTAATGTAGAATGATCCCTATCAAATCTCCTTGTAATAAGTTGCAGGTCTCATTATTTACAATGTACAATGATCTTTCCCCTCTGAAAATATCTGTAAAAAAAAAAATATATATATATATATATATATATACACTGTAAATCTGCAATAAATTATAAACTGGTTCGATATATTGTCATCCAATATCATAATGCTAATAATATAATATCGACATCATATTGTTATTGCCATAAGATATCGGTATGTTTAAAGTTTACGTCTCATTTATTACATAATATCAAAAGATATCGATAAAAATGATGTTTTTTTTTCAATCTTTTTCTCAATAATTTTTCACCTTTACAGTTTTAATAATTATATTCCGTCTTTGCATGTGCACATTGATTTCCACATTTGTTCCGCGGATGTTCGGGATATATTAATTTGAATAACGCTATTGGTTGAATTAATAATAAACAATTAGGTTAATTAGATCTGTAGAGATTGCCAGGAAATGTGGATTGTTAGTATAATAATTTGCTTGTATTATAATTATTAGTTATACTGTAGTTTTTATTTGTCGTATATATAAAAATTTGCCGTGTATATAAAAATTAATTTCAGATACTCATGCATTTTCACGTTTACAATTTTATCACTCATATTTATGGAAAGCTGTCTCCGTTTTAAAATCCCCAAAAATGATAGGATTAAAGCTTCCAGCATTTTGACAGTTGTGCGCATTGTAATTGCACCCCGCTGATAGTATTGCAGATTTTATAGAGTATTTTTTGCACCTGGACGGCAGTCATTTCTATGATTGTTCTTTGCAAATTCGCGATTTAGCGCATGAACCCGAGCGAAGTGCTGCTAGTCATTCTCGATGCTGCAATTTATTAATGATGTTAATTCTAGGCGGAACAAAGGAAATATCTCGCTGGCGGCTATCGATATTGCGTTTGTAAAATACGGATTACGGGAGATGTCCGTAACAGGTGCACACAGCCGGCCTCTCTCTCGATTTAATAATACAATATTCCATGTCCTATTGTACGCACGATCGGATAAATTTATTACGAGTCATAAAACCCTAAGCGACAAACAGGGCACGCGCATAGCTAAAGCTGTATAAATTATGCAACATATAAAAGTTGCGAACTGTTTTTAATTGCCATGATTTTTCTTTGTTGCTCAGTGAATGACCACTTTTACAATAAGTAGAATAATATAAAACTTCACGTATAATTTTTCATTATTATACAAAATTTTCATTAAACTGCAAAAATTGCGTCCGCAATATGAAACCGAACCAATTCGCAATTTCGATTTAATATATAAAAACATATTTCATAAAACTACATTCATTTAATTTAATTATTATCACCATTATTATATAATTATTTTTGTTATTTTATTATATAACTTCTGCATGGGCAAACTTTCGGTGAAATATTCCGCAATCTCATGTTACGTTCTGCCGTTAATTACTTCAGTCGGCAACACGCACCTTTGAGAGAACGCATCATCGGCCGTGCAGTCCGTCATGCAATCCTTGCTTGCGCAACGCTCGCGCTAATCCACGTGGGATTCGTGATTTTTCTCGCGCGGTCGCGCTATTTTTGCGTGGCTATCGAAACGGAAGCAATAATTCGCTCGCGGCCAGCGACGGAGTTAACGAGGTACGAGCATACCGCCCGTTAACTTAACGCCGACCAAATATTATTTTTGCAATTCCCGCTGAATCCCGCTAACGAGCACGCGTTCGTGTAAAAGCGCTGACGTTTTCTCTCTCTCTCTCTCTCTTTCTTTCTCTCTGCCTGTCTCTAATATCGCGCGCGAAATTCTCTCAATGACTGTAACACACGTGTTAATCCATCGTTTCGTGATTTTTTTAGACGATAACTATCTCGGGGATTAAGAAACTTAAGGGGAATCCCCCAGAAATGAGATTATTGTAGCAAGCGGGAAATCATTTTTTCCAGCGTATCTAGCTAGGATCAAAAACTTTCACGACAAAATACAAATAGGATTAAAGTCGAGCATTCGCAAAAGTTTGAAACAAGTTTTAAATCAATTGAGAAATCCGTCGTATATCTGACGATATTTACACGACGTGGAGAGATTTACGAAGACGCGAGACGAATATCCAAGATTTGCACACCTATGACGCACGTCTTTTCCTTTCGTCTTCCTCACGGAACTGCGTAGAGAGGTTTGAGGAGGGAGAAGAGAGGGCCGTAAGACCGATTCGACGAATTCGGGGTCCAGATAACGGGGGCCAGCTATAAAACAGTTGACTGGCACTGTCACCAACATCAGTAGTATAACTCCGCTCGAACATGAAGGTAAGCAACTCTTTCTCTTTTCTGCTCACTTTCTTTTCTGCATCTTTCGTGTCCTTCTCATTATTTTTTACACACTCTCATATCATCCTTGCGAATCCTTTTTTAAATCCTTTTTTATAACAACAATCTTTTTTTTATCTTTTATGTATGTTTTTTTTTATGTTCCATTTGATCACCCTGTCTATTGTTGTCTTTCCTATTCTTGGAAGGTAACTTTATGTGTTGTTAATTTATGAATGTAACTTTATTACATCAGTTTTTACAAAAATTATGATGATTATGATATATAACGTGGAGTAATCTTTTCTTTCTGTTTTTTTTAAAACATCTGAAAATAATATGTTATAAATTATACAATAAAAATTTGAAATAATTTTAATTTAGTAATATTATCTTTTTTGATGTCACATCTATCTTTCTCTCTTGATTATAAATATTTAAAATTAAAATAATATATGTCCTCGTTCTTATTATAATTCTTGATTTCTAAACTTTTTAAATATTCTACTTTTTTTTAATACCACGTGGGAATCGCAGACGTTAATTGCCACCTTTTATTCAGCGAAAATCCGATCCTGAGAGACGGAAAGTGAATAATGCAGTGCAAGTTCTTCGGTGCATCGAGACTGTTTCATGTCGTTAACGACCTCGGAGACCGTTTAAGGGCCTCCTACGGTGATTCAATGTCTGTCTTCTCATACGTCCTCGCAAAAATTCACTGTTAATCCGCCGCTAAACTCGCACGAATCTTTTTGTGACCGCGTTGGCAGTACGCGCTCTTAAATCGCAGGCGACTTGGGTCAAGACGAGGTTGAATTATTTTACGAGAGTGAAAGGCATCAGGAAATGTTGTTCGTGGTAATGGTGACGATTGCATAACATTTGAAGGCGGACAAGTTGTTGCTTAACGATTTTCCTTCTCATGTTGACATCTAGAACGATATGTCTTTGTTTAATTTTTGCCCAATGAATCGTTTTAATTTCTAATTTTTTAACAAGACTACTGCCAAGCGATTAACTTACTGATAACTTACTTATGTCAGTAAATATATAATTGTGCAACTTTAAAATATATGTGTAAAAATCAAATTAATGAAATTAAATGATGTGCTTGAATTAAATAATTATCATAGCACAGTTTTTTAAGTTTCTCAGATTATAAAAAAATTTTATTACCGAAACACAATGGAATTTGACATCTACAATTTGACGTATCCGTACGTATATAAATATCACTGCGTTCTCTTCACTGAAAGAGTTAAGTGTTTCTGGATGAGCCCACAGGATAACATCGTTTTGGTCACTACCCTTTGCGCGCTTTACTCTTCGCCAAAGTATAAGGGTATTGCATATATATCGCGTGAATATTCTCCTCTGCTTCAAAGACAGACAGAGAGAGAGAGAGAGAGAGAGAGAGAGAGAGAGAGAGAGAGAGAGAGAGAGAGAGAGAGAGAGAGAGAGAGAGAGAGAGAAAGGGGTCTATTCTATATCAATTAACATCCTAACTAACTCTCCGGCATTAACCCGTTATGTACTAGCGTAACCATCTGGTCGCGGTCTTCAGGAGAGGGTGAGAGATTCTCTTGCACTTGAGTTTGAACCAGTCGAAAGTATTGCGTTTTCGACGAATTAAATTACGAATTTTAAGAAAAGAGCAAGTTCACATTTTAGACCAAATTCCAAGACGAAATATTAAATCTCTGACTTATGAAAATTACTTACGAACTATTTTTTTGCATCATATATTTTTTATATCTTTACAAGATTAAGTATACATACACAGCTATATATACAAACTTTTTTTCATGTTTCTCTGCTTCAAATACATCTGAATTAATTTAAATTCTTAATATAGGTCAATTGAATCTATTTTAATTTACTAGTTGAAAAATCTTGCAAAAAATATAGCCGCTAAACTAATCTCGAAATTGGAGCAATTAATGTTATTTTATGACTTGAAACTAAAAGAATAAGTGTGCGTATGTAAGAAAAACGTGACATCTTTTTTTTTTCACATTGTGACATTAATTATTTGATTTTTTTTCGTGCAAGATTCATGAATTCATCTAAATAATAACTTGAATGTATAATATCCGCTGATTAATTTAAATAAAATATCGATAAAAATTGATACACAAAATTTATTATCTTAATGAGATTTCCGAAAATCAATTGCTTGAAAGACGTGAATCAATATTTCGAGATTTTATTTATTTCATAAACATCGTAGAAACATTTTCTCTAACGTTTCATGACGCATTCGAGAAACGCGATAGAGAAGTGTCTCTTAGCGTTCCACGTAACCGCGTTTGAGAAAGCGTTTGACACATTCTGTATAATTGAATTGATTTCAAAACGGAGCTCCGCACTACATCCCATTAGTCGTCCACTCTGTCTTTACTAGTCCTGTCCTACTAATGAAACGCGTGCAACGCGTACACGCGGACTCGATTCTCTGCTTCTGTTTTCCGTAAATCTGTAGAGGCCTCGCGCAATTTCTATTTTCGATGGGGCAAGAGGAATTTCCATAGTCCAAGAGCACAAGCGCGTAACACGTATAACACGTACGCACATGCTCGTTGATATTCACATCACGCGCTAAACATGCTCGCATACGATTCTGCGTTTCGGTAGCGCGATTATGAACGCAGTCGGCTCGGCAAACATTTAGCCACATATGCACGCGCGACATTTAGCATGGCGAGCCATGGCTATTCTGAATTCTGACACTTTGTTCACTGTCGGTTAATGTATTTATGACCGTTGTGCACGAATCGGTCTTCCGGATTTTAGTTTCAAATTCCCGTGAGGTCCATAAATGATGATTTCGTACTTCATTCAGACCTCACCCTTACAGATATGTTCAGTGAATATATCAAAATTATGCATTTTCTGGATACTCTTTCATATCTCAAGTAATTTTCTAATGCTCAATTTAGATCCTGGCTCTATTCCTTCTCGTGGTAGCGGTAGTTTTGGCAGAGGAGAAGTATACGACAAAGTACGACAATATTGATTTGGATACGATTTTGGCGAGTGAACGTTTGCTCAAAAACTATGTAAACTGTCTGCTGGAAAAAGGAAGTTGCACGCCTGACGGCAAAGAGCTTAGAGGTGAGCGTTTCGACATTTTAGTAATCATTACTCTTCGTTATCTTGCTTGCCTTAACCTTAATATTGTTACTTCAGTCAAATATAATTCTTGTAATATAATGTAATAAAAAAGAGATAGAAAAAAAAACAAATCCAAAGAAGCAATGAAATGATGTCTGGTGTCTGTGCATTTGGCGCGATAACGTGGCAAAACATGCATGATGAAATGAGATGGTAATGACGATCTTTCACACGCTTTCTAATGCGCGGGAGAATCATCCTTGGCACTAATGGCCACCTCATCTCGTCGAAGGATGCGCGATGTGAGGTCGTTTCGTTAACGATGTTACATATGTACGAAGCGCGCATATATCGCTTCAGCTTCAGATATGAATAATATGCTACAACGGCTGTTGCTGAGGAAATTTAGGCAAAAAGTACTTTGGTCGCGAAGACATTTTGCGTGTATATGTATATGTTCGCGATTAATGTCGCGAAGAACAAACACATCAGTTTTTTAGCACGAAAATTTTGCTCGCAACGTAACGAACTCAAGCAAAAATATTCTATACAGAGAACTATGCACATGGAGATCTATGACTAGAAACAAATTATTTGCTCGATGTATTTTCGCAGATTGCATTTCCTGTAAATTGCATTAATTACTTGCCGCACGTATCACGATTTATTTCTCTCCGTTAGAATCACGTTTATCGTCCGTTTCTTCTCGAATTTCTTTTTACCTTGGCGTGCTATCCCGTCGCGAGATAAAACGTGTGATGGACGATAATACGTTATATATATATATATATATATATAGAATATATAGTCTTATATAGGATATATAGTCTTGTCTCAGAAAATTCACGGGAGATATGCGGGGATGTACGGTTAGTTGACCAGAACAGCTGGTGCAAATGGGGCGGCAAAAAAGCCAGGACAAATCCTGCGGGACATCGCGTATTCGAGAAATAACATATGTCATTATAAACCTTTATCTACGAAAAACTTTATCGCGATAAAAATCTTATGGAGGCTTCATTAAAATTTACTAACGAAAAAAGAAAAGAATCAAATCGATATTTTGGGAGAAAGGTAAAGACAATAGCTCTGCATTTCTTGAAGAATCTAATTTTGTAATTTCATAGAGCATATACTTCCAACGGAATTGGATTTTGCGCAGCTACTGATCTGAATTCCTCTCGTAATTTTTTTTCTTTTTATTTCAGAAAACCTTCCGGATGCACTGGCAACCGAGTGCAGTAAATGCAGCGAGAAGCAAAAGAAGGGCACGGAGAAGGTCATCCGGTATCTAGTCAACAAGGTATATGCTCGCGCTAACATGTATGCTCGCCTGTCACTTTTCACCGAGCTAATTAAACGCGAAGTCTGCGTAATGAGTTGATGCCCGGTGGGAGTAGGAACGCTCGGATGATACGTCGAGGCGGTTTAAATGCCGCGGAACTAGTTTGACTTTCACGCAGAGACGGGTTAACCCTCTCTGCTGGGTGGCAGTGGCGGCCCCGTAGCAGGGGATGTCTCCATGATTCGTTTGCGAACCACGCCCGGAAAACTTTCGCATCCGTGGTCAAATAATTTAACGGCGATGTAAATCTGCCGTCCCTTCGATTCGAGCCCTTCTTTCAAAAACTGATTTCACCCCCGACTGGGCAGTCATTCCGATCGTTTTAAAGAGGTTTAAAGTTATCTTGAATCTATTGCGTTTTACAACAATTTCTGAAATCTTAAACGTATTTTTATGCAGTATAAATATGGATTTAAGTCTTTTAAAGAGATTTTTAAAGAGATTTTATTTTTATTTTAATGTAATTTTATGTAAAAATTTGTTTTTGAAATTACTGATCTTATTGTATTTTTCCAATTCTGTATTATTGTTTTTGACTGAACCTCGATGACGCTTTGGCAGTGATATAGCTTTCAGTGCATTTCTCAATACAAAGTGTTAAAATGATAAAAGTAGAAAATCTTTCGGAATAAAAATCTCTATGTAAATTTATTTTATGGATGTAACTAACGACACAACTTTGATAAACGCAATCCTATTACGCAAACTTGTTACAGAAGGGTGATTGCTTATTCGATCTTTTACTTTATTTTAGAAACCGGAAACTTGGGAGGAACTTAAGAAGAAGTACGATCCCAATGGCCAATACACTGCCAAGTATGTAGAGGAAGCGCACAAGCAGGGAATAAATGTGTGAATAATTTAGATTCTCATCTCGCCGAGTAGAACGTCGAAAAATCTGTCCTCTTCTTCTTACACGGCACCCGAATTAAATAAATCCGTTAGTTTAATGTCACATACAACTCTTTCTCAACAGAAATTCAGAAGATATGAAGAAATGCTGTTACTTGATGTTATCATAAATAATAAACGATAAATATAAAAAGACGTTATTGCGATTGAATTATTGGCGAATTACAATAATTTAATTATCCTCGATTTACCACAGTAATTTCCATTTTTCCCTCGCTTTTCTTGATTCTTCTCCTATCTTTGTCTTGTTGGGCGAACTGTGTTTGTACACTAGTCACGGCAATAATATATTTCTTGGTGCCACGGCTCTTCTCCCGAAAACAGTTCGACACTTCGGGAAGAGATAAATCTAAGCACAATGCCGAGAAAAGTTCTCTGATCGAAGTTTGAGGTCCGAACGTTGCCCTTGAGACCGCCTCGCTTAATTTCCTGACGCTGTCCAATACGAAATATATGTGCGCATACCTATATGGATGTAGTCTCGCCATTCTCCAAAGCTCGTCGGAAACAGACGGCGATTTTGTATTTTCATCGCCCTAGATCGAGGCCGAACGAAGCGTCCCGACTCTCTACTCAAGAAGCTCGTCTTTCCCCCATCTCTCTCACTCACCTCTAGGGAAAACGGAGAGCGTATTTCATTGAGAAACAAGAACATTGGACGATAATCGATATCGTTCACTGAGGTAACGACTGAAGTCAACTTCTTGGAGTTATCAAAGTTGCATAAAGACTAACGAGAATGGCTTTGCGCGACACGCGTGTGTTTGCTTGTAGATCAAGTTCCGTCATTCTGAAAAATCGATAAGCATTCGATGGCGTTTGCACTAAGATTTCGATAAAACAAATGATACTTTCTTTTTTTATTTACGTTTTTTGTCTTCAATGCGGTAATTTTCATCTCGTCTCGCGTGTTATTAAATTAAAGAAGTTAAGGGTTCATCGAGACGGGCCGACAAATACACATGCATAACTAATTACCCCCTTCGTTGCGCTTCCTTCGCCACACCCTTCTGTTTTCTCCCTCCCCGGACAACGAACTTTGCCGACGACGCGCGCGTTAAATATGTAAATGAATTACGAGATTAGTGTATAGTCAACTTAAGCAGTCGATTTAAATGCACCGCGACGGACCGAAGGCGCATAGTAGCGACGATGACGAAGAGAAGGAGGGTGATCGAGAATCGAGGGTCACTCAAGCGATTGGGATCGCGCAAATCGAGGGGGAAAATTCGCGAGAGGGGTGGTTCGAGGAAAGAAGGGCGAATTTGTGGCGGTGGTGGCGATTCGAGAAAACCGAAAATTCAATCTCCGCGTGCCACCACTCCACAAGAATTCTCTCGCTCCTTTAGACATCCTCCCTTTTTCGTCGATCGGATTGAAATCCAAATGTCGTTGGGGCGCACTCGTAGGAAACGGATTTCGGGACTTCAACAGGTTGAGAATTCCGCATCCTTTGAAGCATCTGTCGACAGTGCTGGCTGATTGGTCCCATTCCTCTTCTTATTTTTGTTAAAAAGGAAATTACAGTCGCGATTGTGTTGTGAATCGCGAAGGAAATCATGTTTGTTACGCGTGCAGGATATATCGGACTTGGATATAAGCTAAAAATGCTTGCGGAAGAAAATGATGATGAAAATGCATCAAGATGGAACTTGAAATTATTATTAAGCTTGCATAATATGAATAATTTCGAAACTTTATATTTAATCGTAGAATACCGTTAACAGGCACGTTGCTGTCCATTAAATGCACGTCATCAATTGATTTTAACTATTTTAATGTGAAAATACCGCGTTTGACGAATTCCAATTGTTCTCTGTTTCGTATCAAGTACGCGTCATATAAAATCGCTGAAATAACTTTTTTAAATTGCAACTCTGCTGTTATATGTATCTATTTTAGTTAAATTTCCCTCGTATATTATTTGTTATATTTATTTTTTTCTTTTTTCTTTCTGTGATATTGAAAACTACTTGTTACAGCTGTTTTTCGTTGAAATGTAAATGGTATATCCGTGTACAGTGTATTTTCGGCTGGCGACAGTTGCACAATACGAGTTTCTGAATATTGAGGAATACTACATGGCTATAGGGATAAGAAGCGGCTAAGCACACAAGTATCTCTCGATAATGACCTTGTTTAGACATTCAAAGTGTGATAGACACTCGTTTCGCAGCGACGACACTCGTTCGCTTTCACGATATTTCTCGGATATGTGTCGAAATATCAGGAAGAATGCATCAAAAATATCTTCATGAATATCACGTGATATTTAGAAATTGTAGAATAATTCAATTAAAGACGCTATTACCAAGATATTCGTGACTTGGAAGGTACTTTCAATTGTATTAAACGCTCTTAGAAAATCGAGGTAAAATGCGAATATATTGTGATGCATACGGAGCTTATTTTTTCGTTTCGCTTGACACGCATGCATAAAATAATGAATTTCGCGAGCGATCGCGCGATTGTAAGAAAGTTGTGAGTGTAAATGAAACACAGTGTGTAAGATCATTACGTCCAGCGCATCGAAGGTGATCTTTTCATGGATGGAGAGAGAGACATCGGATCGTCCCTGATGAGGCCAAAATACATTGCAACGATTGCGATAGAACGTTTGCAGCAGGTTGGGTAAGTAGGTATGTAAATATTTTTTTATATTTTTACAAATAGTAGTTTTCAACTGAAATTTACATAACTCGTTTAGTAAAATTTTGATGAAGCCCCTGTGTATTATAATTTACATAGAAACAAAATGATATAAAAATATCAAACTTTTTTGCGCAAAATTTGATGAATCCCTTGCGAATTGCGTAGAAATAAAAACTGTAAAACGAAATTATGCGTATACGAACAACATCTACCTCAACGAATAATATTTTCTGGGCATCCAAACTAGCAATAAATAAATGCAATTTTAATAACAATAAAACAATTTAATTTATTGACGGTTCCATATATATATAAAAAAAAAGAAAGTAAACATAAAAAGAATTTAGTTTGTAAGACTTGGATACTATTTCAGAGAGAAAGTTTCCAAGATATTAATTTTTTACTTTGTTGAACTTACAAATATTTTTGTATCTCAATTGAACATTAATTGATATGGAAATATATTAATTATATTTTATTAATTAATTATAATTAAATTTAATTAATATAACAAACAAGAGATAGTTTGCAGCAAAATATAACAAACAAGAGATAATTAATAGTAATGTGTTTCAACCGTGTATATAAGCCGAGTTAAAGAAAAAGAGAACTTTTATAATTATTAAATATGATTTATATTCTTTACATTTTTTTCTGTCTAAATTTATGGCACGTAAGATTAGTTAACATAAAAATTAATGGAATAAGTAGAACTATATGAATGCTATTCGATCATGCTCCGCGCGAGATATGCAGTTTTAGTAGTATAAGATTACCATATATACCTTTGGCTGATATACGTACTGGTGGCTATTCTGTCATTTACTTGGCCACATCCTGCTGGCTTTATCTACTAAGCGAAGCACCTGTTCCTGTAATTAGATATTTAAGAACACGTTACAACGCGATCGATTTCATGAGTATCATCGTAGCATAAACTTAGCAGAATTTCCATCGTGAACTGAATATTGCTGTAAAGTGAATTCTGTTCTATCATCCATTAATTTTAAACCCAATAGCACTTTAAAATATAATATACCAAAAAAAAACAACATATATTATTCACAACGAAACATGCAAAAATTTCAATTTTTTATTTTGATTTATTTATATTATGCGTTCTTCTAGATCATTAGAATTTTAAATATTCTCAAAGTTTTAAATTTTTCAAGTACTCGTTTTTTAAATCTTTACTTGCAGTATTAAAATCAATCAATCAAGTTTTGTTTAATATTTTCTCTCTCTCTCTCTCTCTCTTTCTTTCGCTCATTCTCTCTTATGATATAATTAGAAACGTCCCCTTAACATTTATAAAGAATATTTATATTATCTACTACAACATAATTCAAATTCATTCATGTAATATGTTATTAAAGGGATGGCAATATATTACTCGTGTTTTTTTTTATAAATTTCGAAAATAAGAGATAGACAATACATACAGATTATCACATTTTCATTATATTTTGAGAGATCTGTATGATTAGTTAAAAGATTAAAATGTTCTTCACTTCTTGATTTTCATAGACACTAGGATAAGCCTCGTTGCGTGTGCTGACCTTTCATTGTCGAGGTGGGCTAGCTTCGTTACATTCTCCAGCTGACACGGTCGTTTTCATAATTAGAATTTCCATTTCCATCCGTTCCACACACCATGTTTTTACTTCTGTTTACACTTTCATGTTCATAGAAACGTTTACACCAACGCGCGCATATGCGTGTCTATTTTCCTCCTTTCTCCCAACCCAGTATGCTTCAACTCACATGTGTGAAGAAACCTTAAACGTTAACGCGTTCTCATAAGCTCGCTTTCGGGCGCCAGCCTTGGTAACGACTCTTAATCCACGAGAACGTTAATCTGTTTCTTATGCACCCATGCTTGCGCTCGCTCTCGTAAATTCCGTCACCGTACCGCATCCGTATCAGCCCGTGCTATTCCAAGCTGCGTTACATGGACGACACCTGCATGCTTGCAAAAGGTTTTACACGTAAAGTTTGAGTTTTTATTCCGAAAATTTTCGCCAAATTTAAGACAATCGAGGAACTTTTATTTTTGCCATGAAATGTAGAATCGAAGTTTTCAAGGGAGAATTGCGTCCTTTTGTTAGCTTTAAAATAAAAATTCTCTAAAAGTTGTATATTCAACAGTATCTCTCTCTCTCTTTTAATTCGTGATTTATTTGTAATCTTTTATTTACGACTTTTTAATATTTTTTTTATTAATAACATTTACATTACATTCGCGTAGAGTGCCGAACAGCGCGATCGTACTTCTTCCATTTCATATCGAAAAGTTCCAGCGAATGTCGATATGACAGTAAATTCACTGACGATACGCTCGTTTTCTACTTGATTTATTATGTAAATGGTTTTTACATTTGATGACAGTATTATTCACTAGATTTTTTTGTCAAAGTTTCAACAATTCTCTTTACAATGAGATCTCTTTGACTTTTTCAATAATTTATAATATTTATCAGAGATATGATTTTTTTGAACACATTTAGACATGTATGTTCTATTGGGCATGAAAAAGTTAAATAGATACAATATCATTCGCGCATAAATTTGGCGAGACGAATGTATTTCTTGGTAATCACGTTAATTATCGCGCGAAGCTAATTCAATCGATGTCGATGAAATCCTGGTGCCGTTTGCCGCATGCCGGCGCATTATTTCTCCGTTTATTCACTTAATCCGGCGTCGTTCATCCCTGTGTTTCCGATTAGGGACTGACCGACGACCATTCCGACGACGGACTGATCTCCAATTTAGATCTCGGTCTATCGTCAACCCGTTGTATTCGGCGTGATGCTAGGACGCGAGATTAGGTGATGTTCCGTCTTATGCACTGTATTAAGCACTAGGATTATAGACTATAAATGCGCGGATGTACCAATGTTACTAGATGATACGTCGCAGTAGCTTTGTCGTGTTCGCCGGCTGTCACGGCCATTCCTGTAATGGAACGTTTGCTCCAAATTGAGTTTGTCTCGGATCTCTCGCACAAACGGAATGTAAAAGAGAAACTCTGCACTCAATAGATTTCAATTTTTTGTCCCGCTTTTTTAAAGAAATAATTGAAACTTGTTTTGATACTAAAGCTATTCCATTCTAGATTTGTTTTGATACTAAAGGTATTCCATTTTATAAATAGAACAAAAATTTTGACTTTTCGAAGATATATATACGTATGTGTGTCGAAATAATTAGAAATATTGCATTGTATTTGTAAAAGCTATCATATTTTTCTAATATAAACGTAATATTAATGTTTCGTGCAACAACATTGTAGTATACTATCGCTGTCGAATTTAAAGTGAGAAAAGATGAGGATTCAACTTTACTGCAGCTTGTACAATCGGCTTTTTCCCTTCGACGATTATCGTTACTGCCTTCGATACGGACTGCGATACCGTTACACAGTCGAAACATTCAGCTTTCGGTATTTTAAAATGGAAATCCGATAGCGTGCAACTGCGATAGCGTGATATTCGTACGGCAGCCGAATCAAATTACGACAACATCGCACTTGATTCGCACCGAGCAGATATTATATGCATATTTATGGATACATTTACTAGATGTGATATGCAATCGATGGGACGGCGATTTCTTCAATGAGCGAGATATCGTTTCAAATTATTAGTTGTATAATTAGCGAATTTATAGTCAATTTGCGGGCTTAGTCCAAATAGTGATAATCAGTGCAACTTCTGCATTAAATTATTATATAAATAATATGCAATATTATACATTAATAACCAAATCGCTCGCACTTTGAGTATCCTAGAATCAAATGCACATTTGATAGAACGTTTCAATTTTTTCTTTTTTGAATTAGCTATTGTATTTAGATGATATGTTTCATATTTTGCACCTTGATTCCATCATACTTGAACTCACAGATAAAATATAGGAATATCGCGAATTATATATATTATATAGATAATGTAATGTATTATATAGATGTATATTTCGCAAATACAGTCACATGTAGATAGACGTCTAACGATTAATCACTTATTCGCAACTCGTAATCGGTTTCTAAAATTAAACGAGCCTATCTTTTTACCTCTTCACTTCCTAGATCTCCATATTCACGAAATTTTGAAATAATAAGATAAAACATAGAGTCGAGATTATTGTAATGACAGCGTGAAAAGAGAAGACAATATCGAAATCATATTCTGACGTTTATTTTATTTTTAAAAATTTCTTTGGATTTATTTATTTTTATCGCTTTTTGATATTTCTTTTATTAAGATATAAAGAATTACAAATTGAAATAACATTACTTATATTTAACGGGCTAAGATTCAATATTCATAAATTCATTTGTCTTTCGTTGCGCTCTCGCTACGATTTTATTTGTTACAACGTATTTATCTCATCCTCTTTCATCATTTGATCGGAGAATGTGATCCGGATATCGAATTCTTCACCTTGGTCACTCTCCATCTCCTTTTTTCATCGGGGTGAACACGATCAGGGCAACGTCGCCATCGACGACGACGACGACGACGACAACGACGACGACGACAGCGTCGAGCAGACTTTTTGTCACGGAGAAAGGGGAGTCGGAAGTAGGATCGACCTTCGGGTTATCGGGAATCCCAATGCGGTGAATCTCGGGAAATTAGTGTCGACGAGTTCCCCGCGCGATTTGTTGCTTTTCCCGCCGGGAATAGCGAGAAAAAGAATTTTTGCGTCGACAGTGTTTACTCGTTCGGGCAAATTCAATTTAACACTTTAACGGGGAAGGGGGAATTTATGCTCGCGCACTTCACTAAAAAGAGGCTAAAATAAAACATATCTCTCGATAAAAGTAAAATTGGAGTCAAGGACAACATAATCAATTGACAAGAGTCCAAGTTTTGATATTTTTTTATTTTTGTAAAAAAAATACATAATTTCAAGCAATTGTGTTTAGCGAAGTCGGGACAATTTTACCCCTATTGACGATGATAATTATGCCAATGGCTTTACAAGCTCGCTACAACTGATGTTGGCACGAGAACGCGCTTGAAAATCATGCTACGTAGTTCGCACGTGTTCGCTTGCGTTGTTAAATAAACTTTTGCGATGGCAGATAATCGAGAATCGTCGGTTCAAAAGGGATCTAGTTGAATGGACATTATTGCTCGCGAAATGAATATTCCTAGTTATTAGGTAGTATAACCGATTAGCTAATTGGCTACTCTTTGTCAGAGGATGCACCCTGCTAACTCTTTGTCACAGAATGTCCTCTGTAATTATTGACATATTTAGCGCACAGTTAATATACGGCTTTGTTCAGCACGATGCCAAAAGCAGATCGTTTTCCCGCAACGATCAACCGATGCGTGTTTTTATGTTATTATGAACGCATAAAACATGTAACATATATAAAATATGTATATTTAGTTATAAATCGTATTATCGTAGCCAACATTTTTTTATTATAATTTTATAATATCAAAAAAGCAATTCGATTAAATGTGTTTTTACGATGAAAATATTTTGCTATTTTAAAATGCCATAAAGATAATTACATTTTGTTAGAACCGTATTGAATAATATTAGAGATATAACTAATTTCTATCTAGATACATTTAAACAAGAATTCGTTCGTTCACTGTATGCAATTTGGATGTAGGATGACGAAGAATGAATTTACTCAGTAAATTCGCTTTAAGCGATACCTAGCTGAGCGTGAATTCGTGCGCAAATTCACGTCGCTTAACAAAGTTTGTAAAACAAGTGTCGCATTCGCGCGCGCCTAATTGCTACTTCATTCTAGCGTAGAACAGAACTTAAGGCGACCGGAAGTTCGCCCGTGTAATGCTGTATCCGTTCTTACGTTCTTACTCTAACTTGTATGAGACACCGATAGTTGGCCGATGAGCTATCAGCCGAACTCGAAACGATTTCGACCATTGTGTCCTACTAATTGTGTAATTACATACATAATAATGTAATATACTTTTCGCTATCACTTTAAACTTTTAACATTGAGTTTGTCGATTAAACTGAACGAGCGAGCAATATTCTATCCAGGTCTGTTTAAAATTTCAATTGAAACTAGTCCAGGCCATTTAGCAGAAAAGTCGGGAAGTGTATAAATAAAAATGAAAGAAACATCCAAGAAAAGTCACCGTGTGAGAAATCTCGGCGACATCGCTTAATTTAACGACAATGAATCCGTTGCCCCATGACGGTCGTTTTATACAAGGTGGTTAGTTTATACTATAGACTGGAAACTCCCTCGTAAACGATATGATCTTTGTTGAGGTCGCTCGCTAGGATAAGTTAAAATAGCACTATATAATAGCTTGAAATATTTTCTTTTAAAAAATATAATATTTTATACAAAAAATTCTTGAAAATTTATATGATACTTAAAAAAAATATTTATTAATTTTTGTAAACTGCTATAAATTATAATATAGATTAAGCGTAGTGTATACAGTATAAAGTGTAAAGAGAAAAAATATTTCATTCTTTAGATTTTATCATAAAAAAATTTTATTGGGATTAGAAATGTTTTTAATCGCTTTTAGTACGCCGTGGTCATAATTTGTTGGGATTTTTTTTTTGTTGAGATAAACCTATGTGTCTGACGCGCGTTTTATAAAAGCGCGCGATATACAAACGCATAACATTCGCAAATCCATCGGACTTACGATAATCTTCGATATCGCTTTCATACATTGCGTTAGTCATATATTTATTCGCCAGCAATATATAAACAGGCGGTCTTTGTTGGCGAGGGCGAAGGAATTCTCAAGCACCGGGATCAAGGAACTCCTTCTCGCTCGGATAAAGAATCTCCCATTTCCCTCTTTCCTATTTCGTGTTTACGCGTTTTCCTTAAAACGTGGTCATTTTTTCGGTCGGATTAGTATAAGCACAGACTGGCGCATTTAGTGAAATTAACGCTCTCGAAAGTGTTCCTTAAAAATTGATTGGTACATTTTTACCAACCAGTCTTTAGAATTTTATTATTTTATTTCGAAAGATTTATCAAATAGAATTATATCTTTTTAAAAAATCATATTGGTATAATGCGCTTAAAATTTTTTAAGCTTTGTTTATACGCTATTGTACACTCGTGTAGAATGTTGGGAATTTTTCGGTAAACTACGTGCTAGAAAAAGGAGCAATTTCACTTAAAACGAATGGCCGGATTTTTTTCTACGAAAATTGTTCTCCGTGTTTCGCGTAAATCGGGAAGTAGCTTGTGGACTTTTCCGTGGCGCGGAGGTCCTCTCGGCGGATAAAGCCAACGCGATTATAAAGGAAAAGTCCTGGGGATATACTCGCGGTTTACGGAGCTGGAACGAAAGTCGACTTTATATACCGCTTCTGTCGTTACCCCCGTGCATACAGGGTGGACACAATTCTATTTGAGAACATCAAATCCCTGTTGTTTACATTTTTAATTCAATGTTCTACGCCTCCGCCATCTCCGATGTCAAAGGGACGCGATATTAATCCAATGCATTTGTTTTTAAAAAGAAATAGCAGAAGCGTCGTTATTAATAAATTTTTTAAATGTAATACTTGATCTTAAATAGCTTATTAGTCCATATTTCTTATATTTTCTTTCAAATTGTTGGTTATATGCTTGCTCCACAGATTTTTCCTTGTCTCGATTCCATTATTATCTCTCAGATCTTTCGATACATATATTCTTTGGAATATTTGCGAAAGGGAACAAAATAAAAATCACAAAATCTTATTATTATTTTTCTTTACCTTTTTGTTTCGACGATTTGTTTCATCAAGCCTCTTTCTCTTTCAAATTTGCGCGCGTCTATTTGCTTATAAAAAAAATATTGAATCTATATTCTGCATCTATAAATATACATTTTTCAACAAGTGATAATGAACTTTTGTATATTTTCCATGAGGTTCTCTCTTAGGAAAATTCTCTCGGTGATTCAAAAGAACATATAGAGCTACTGTGAAGGGGTTAATATTAAGAGCGTATCTGTATGCGTCGCCTCTTTTTCTCGTTTCTCTTCTCCATATATCATATTTCTATCATATCTCGAACCGTTGGTGATTCGACTTTCTCATCTTTCGATAACGGTGCCGCGAGTTTTGAAGAAGTTGTATTATCGTTATGTATAATTATTTAAAGATTGAGTAATTGATGAAGACGAATTGATCATATTATACAAAATATTCCAGAATATTTGCGTACAACTTAATAAAATATTTTTATCCCATTAGATATCCTATTGAGAAAATGCACTGTGCACTATATAGAAACTATATAATTCAATATTGTATGAAGCATCCTTTTGGACGATACAAACCATTATGATCTTCCAGCTAAAACTTTGAGAATTAAAATAAATTTACATTCTTCGTATAATTTCTTTAATATATATACACATGCTAGATCCGATGTTTTTAATACAAAAGCGCTTATTTTAAAATTAAGGACTTTTAAACGAACTTCAATAGATTCATAAATTTCTTCTCGGATGCTCCAAACAAAAGCGTAAAAATAACTTTTTAAAATGGCAAACGTAGTTACGCGAACTAACTTTTAATTCGCCGAACAATAATTACCGGTTGGGAAATTGCTTAAAAATAAATTGGTGGTGAACAAGGTGCGTTCGTTTAATGGTCCGTTGGCGAGTTGAAAAAAAATTGTTCAAGCTGTACGGCCTGGTTAACCTAAAAAACAGTGACTGCGAATTTTATTAAATCGCATTGTATACTGTAATTTATAAATCGAACGTGTTTTTCACGTCGGTTTCAAATCGCGTAACTGTTTTTAATTTTCATTCAAATTTGATTTCACGCGTGCTTACTATGTACATTCGTCATTTATGCACATTTGTGTGTTTTTCTATAGCAAAAATGAGATGTCGGGGGAAATATTTTAAGATTTCTTTTCGTTTTCCTAAATAAAGTACGTTTCACATCGGGAAAACTTTTTTCTCTTGACTCAATTTAGCGTGGACTCTTATTTCGTCTTTAGCAAAAAGCGAAATCGTCTAACGAGGAAAGACTTGTCGCAGAAAAATGTTTTAATCCTTTAATTGTCGAGGCGTAGGAGGGTCTTATTAGAGTCGCGAAGAGTCCTTAAAGAATAATCTTTATCAATATGCCATTATGCACAACGATACTCGCAATGACTGTCTTCTTTCGATATCGTTAAGAAACTGTGCAATTCATCTTTTCTTGCGTTTCGAGTCCTACTAATTGATGACAAAGACGAGCTCCTTAGTTCTGGCGTATCGTTACAACGGAAGGAATAAATATGAAAATAGTGCGCCTGCAATTGAAGCACGTTCTGGATTCATTATTACCGGCTTCTATTTAACTTTCCAGTTGCCTGCTTTGTCCTTCGGGAGCAGATTCCTTCCGCTAAGAACGATCAGAATATTCAGTGAAGTATATACATATATAAGATAGAAATGCGTTGTTTGTCTTGCAATCGTTTTTTTTTAGAAAAATAAAAAATTGAAGAGACTTATGCATTTTTAATTTTATGTTAAAAATAAATTTTTGCAATCTGGATAAGATAGATTTCTATCTGCATAGAAATATCTTATTTAGTTCAAATGGAATATAAGTATTTCTTTTTATTTATATCATATATCAATCCTATCAAAAAAACGTCTAATTGACGTCTGATATGACGGATGGCGAATTTGAAATCTTTATGCGTGGATATGTTTTAATAATTTGGTCAATTACTACATTGGCTGATAAATTACCCTTAACTATTTCTTACGCGGTCGCGTTGCGGCTGCGGTGGTAATTTTGACGCTTATCAACATGTGCGGAACGTTGCATCGCGAGTGCAGCGTGTTAAAGTGGATTTCGCGAAGTAGTTTGGACCGCAAACTCTAGATGTTCCAACGGATATCCACGTTGGATAAATTACAGGTTAAATTATATAATCGACTCGGATCCTCGTCGAGAAAAGACAGATGTCAAAATGTTCATTAATCAGAATAGTAACAATTCAACGATTCTTTCATTTCTTACAATTGTTTAAAATATATCAGCGTCGCACATAACATTAGTAAAATTGTTTTCATTCCTAATCCATTTCCACTACATGGACCTCTAATGCGTCAAACTGATAGTTCTTTCCTGAAAGTTTTCCATTTAGGGCGAGGCTTTCCTCGCTCATTTTCTCTTTATTGCTATTACATAAAATAACAAAAACCTCGGAATCGCGCGACGCTATTAGCGAACATAACAGCACCGTCATTCGAGCCTCTAAATCAACTCGACTTCCCTCTCGCCATATGGCAGAAGACAAACGCCGGAGCATCTTTCTCTCACGAACAGGAGGAAATTCCCGCTGCGTATTTAGGTATTAGCCACACCCCTTAACATTCGACTAACTTTCCTTGCCTAACATACGCGACTTGTCACCTTGCTATCGATTCTTGTTTCTTCTTGATTTTCGTTGCGCGCGTTGATTTATACATGCTGGATCCACGTTTCATCTTCGTCCGTTTCGCTCATGTATACACAGAAATAAAGGCGAAAGGAGAGAAACGAGAAGAGAGGGAGAGACACGCGCCGCCCGTAACGCACATCGCTCCGACGATATGCGAGCCGTGCTACTCGGCAAGACAAACGTTTTTATTACGAAAAATCAGGAGGCGAGACGAAATCTAGGACCGCGCGCGTGCGCCCTATGGCCAACTCCCCTCGGGGAGCCGCGGGAAATACCCTCGTTGAGAGAGGGTAGAAGAGGGAGGAACGGGAAAGGACGCCTCGAGATCGAGGGGGCTCCCCGTCAACCCCTAAAGTTCGTCCCGAACCATACGATCCAGCCAGCCAATCCCTACTCTCTCTTCCTTACACCCCATCACTAGCGCCGCTCGTGGCGAGAATCCTCTCGCTCGGTCCTCTCCGTCACTCTTCGTGTTTTCCTGACCCCCTCTCATTTGGTTTGCGTGAGGGGGTGGTTGGGGTGTTGTCGGAAGGGTGGAGGTGTCAAGCGCCAGTCGCTGAGCGAACGTTGAGCTTGGAATTTCTGTCGTCCTCGCAATTTGTTTTTTCGGTCCCTCCTCTTCGTCTTTGTCTTCGTTTCTGTTACTTTCTGCCTTTCGCGTTTTGTCGATTAGGATCGAGAGATTCTCGTGATCTTATTCTTTTCTCTTCTGTGATCTCGGGAAAGATACACTCAGAAATACAAGGGATGATTACGCGTGTGCTCCACAAAAACTTGGAGTGATCGAAAACCGACAGTGCGTGGAAGGATGTAGATCTTGTGTCTCCTGTCTGGTGCGAGGGATACTAGAAGATGCTACGTCCTCTTTGAGGATATTCGCGGTCATGGCAAACAGCATTTCGTGACGGTTCCTGAGAGGTGAGTAAACCGATTTTGATCAATCATTCGCGTGATCCGAACTGTCGGAAAAGAAGGTGGAAGGTCTTGTGGAAAACACGAGGATCTCACATCCTGTGAAAATCATTACTCCAGTTGTTTGCACGAAAGATACTACGATTAGCTTCCAAGATTGGAATATTCCCATTGAATGATGTAAATTTTTTACTCGCATCACATTGCGTGGAGATTGAAAAAGTAGAATAAATCTGCTTAACGGGTTGCATATTTGATTTTTAGAAATTTCAGGAGTGAGTACAAACTTAATTGAGAGTTTGGTCAAAAAGTTAAAGAGTGCTGTGAACTTGGTTAAGAAATTTAAAAATGTAATGCGAATTTAATAACAAGTTTGAATAGAAATTATAAAAGAGTGGCGCAAGTCTCGTGGCGCAGGATTTTGCAGGCAAGAGAGGTATGAATTTAATCGCGTATTTAGAATGTATGAATTTAATCACGAATCGGAAGAGCGGCGTAGATTTAATTGTAGCTTTAGCTGGAAGAAAAAAAGTAGCGTAAATTAAAATGCTGGTTCACGAGCGAATTTAAAGAGTGTCGTAAATTTAATGCGATCCTTGCGATAAGACCGTTAAAACCGTGCTTTTTCCCGGCAGAGAAGTGGCAATGCAATAATTCAGCTAGAATTTGCTGTATCCACTTAGATATGCTCGATTTGGTCTCTCTCTCTCTCTCTCATGTAAAATAGAGCGAGTACCATTATGTGGCGACTCTGTGGTCTCTGTTACATCCGTAATGAATCGAATAGGCCAAATTTGTAGTTAGTCCATTTTGTCGAAACTAATGATAACGCGAGGGTGATGGCAGTTCCCGTTCTCGAGAACGGGAATTGCTCTCTTGTAATCGTTCACTCGGAATCCTTTATCCCATTAGTCGCTGGGAATGGCAACAGCGTTAATCTGTTAGTGCGATCCGTCTTACGTTGTGGTTAAATCGCCAGAATTTATGTTTAATCGCGACAATCAATCTCACTATTTTAATCGATAGCGTCACCATTACGAGGCAGCGGCACCGTTGTCAGAATTGGTCTCTCGTAATCACTGTAAGCAGTTGGTCGCTTCTTGCTTGTCACGTTGTAACATAATTACTGCCGCGCGTCGCAACTGCCTCGACACCGCAATTTCTGTTGTATCACGCTTATTAATCGGCATAAGCGCCTGCTGGCTTTTTCATCGCGCTCGCGTTTTCACACGAAATTACGAGTCGGCGGAGTCCCTCCGTGCCGTTTACCCCCGTCTCGCCAAATTCATCATCTCGCGCCGCGCAGAAGTCACGCGATACTATTTTACATCCAGGTCATCGCATGCCCTCGTCTCCGTTGCTCCTTCGTTCGCGGTTTCTTTTGGACGGGAATTCTCCTGTTGGCAACGAAAAGAAGAGCAGTCGATTAAACGAAATTAATAGCTTCACCGTGATGCCGATTGAGGTAATTAGAAGAAAAGGAGGAGAAAGAGGATGGAGGAAGGATCCAGTCTGATCTACTTTTTTCTCTGTGGCCGAGTGTCTTTTTTTTCATCGTCGAATGTTTCATCAGTAATAGCATCTCTCTGAAAAGTCGAATATGCGCAAGCCGGAGATTTAGGAGCGTGATGTTGGAGCTGCAGAAGATAAAAGCTATAGGTGGGAGTTATGGATAGGTTTTACTGCTCAGATTCGCGCGCGCGCGTAACTTGCGATTTGTAGGAACTGTGATTTATAGAAGAGAGTAGCTACGAATGTTAGATTCTCTGCTACGATTCGCGGAATCTAATATACGTGGCAACAAGATAGCGGCGGCAAGCAAAGTCCGTAAAGGTTTTGTGGAACGTAGGATTCGAGGAAGGAATCTGTGGAACCTGGGATCCGCGGAACTTGCTGCTGTTTGCACGCCGATTATTCGTGGAACTTTAAATTTTCACGAAAGCCTAGGATCTCTAGATTTGAATTTAAGGAAGCTAGAATATGGACGATCGAGATTTCCTAAAATTTAAGAAGATTAAAATCGAGAATCTTTCTCAGCATGATACACGTGGATGTAGATCAAAGTGTGAAATGTGTGATATATAGCGGAACTTAATTCACCTTTGTCATTCATATGCAGATGACACTATCGACGAGTAATTCATCGTAGAAACTTCTGCAATTCATAGTCACGTGGGAAACTTTCCACTTTCACGTGAAACGTGACGCATGCGAGGAATCCCGCTCGATAGAGCTCTCTGAAAATTATTCAATGGCTCTCAGCGAACTTTAGCATTAACTTTTTTGAAATAGTTTTATATAAATCATCACAACATGATACTCGTTATAGCGCGATACGAATCGAGTATTAATTTTGTAAGCTTAAACTTCATTTTTATATAGTACTGGTATTTTAAATGTCAGCATTTTTAATACCGGCTGCGGTTACGTTTTGCAATCGTAATGTTTGAATTTTTAACAATGAATATCGAAATGAAATGAATATCGAAACCTAATATCGAAATTTAATATCAGCTATATAGCCCGAAAAACAACACGGTGAATCAATGTTCAGGAAATATAAAATTAAAAAATGAACACAGAGAATAAATGGAATTATTTTATTATAACTTAAGCTCGCGCGCGCGCATGTGTGTGTGTGTGTGTGCGTGTGTGCGTGCGTGCGTGCGTGCGTGCGTGCGTGTGAAGATCGATAAAAATATTTGTATTTCTCATGACTTTTAACATAATGGAATTGTCACTTTGTTCGGACGTTTTTAATATTAGTACGTTTTTAATATTAGTACGTATATCAATCTGACATGTTACTTATGTAATTGTTTTGGCGCAGAGGTGAAAATCGAAGGTTTGTAACCCTTGGCAGTAACTCGAGACTGACTGCGAGCGAGGTTATCGACCAAGTGGTGGTCTGGTTTTTCGGGCCGGCGACTCGGCTGTGGGGTGTCGACTTTTTCCACTTGAATTTCCGGCGGATTTTGACACGCGCAGCTGGCTGGGTAAACAGGATTTATCGATTTTTTAGTACATTTCAACTCTCGACAAAAAGCCGTCGAATATAACTGCTTCTTCTTTTTTTTTGCTCGAGTTTGTTAGATAAAAAATTGATGGGGACGATGGTAGAAGGTGCACAAAAAGAGAGACATTTGATGTTTAGAAAGAAATTTAGAAATAACTGTAGGAATAACTATTGCATATGAGATAGGAATATTAAATTGGAAATACAATAACGGAATAGTATTGAAATCCTTTCTGATCCAGCCGAGATTAAACCGTAGAGAAAATGTATCCGAACAGTAATTGATACTGATGGCGTGGTAATAATTAGCATAAATAACAACCATTAATTCTAGAACATTAACTAATCAACTGTTCGTTGGACTAGGTTAGTATTAAATTTCACTGCGTGTTCGGAGAGATAATATTAATACTAACAGATACGGTTACATCACAACATATTATAGAGTGAGTTAACATACTTCGTTTATCGGCTCTTTACCTTTCAACTCGTTCGAAACTTTTCGAACTTTCTCGGTTTCGAAATTCTAAACGAAGATAACGAAACTTCGTACAACTTTCGGAACAACTATTCCCTTTTAAGGTTGGATATGCGCGGAGTTTGCGGAAAGACATCGAAAGATCGAAATGGGCAGATGGAAATCCATTTGTCGGCCGATACGACCAACATCATCGTGATATTTTTCAGGACACCCCGTGTAGAAACCGCGAAAAATGCGATGCGACGTAAATATTCGTTGTTACACTGCGCTTCTTTCACATGTAAATTCCGTAGGACGCATATAAATTGCATTGTTACACGCATTGCCAAGATTTTCCTTCATACGGGTGGGATCTCGTCGATGATATGGCAACTCTCAAAGTCGCGACCATATTCCATTTTTACGCAAATTTTGTATCGCGAATATTACACTCTTGTATATTACATATAATTGCCGCTAATTTCGTCATTATGCATAAATATTATTTCTAGCATGGAAGCAATCCTTAATTAACATTGGATTCTCTAACGCTAAATTAAGTTTTTTTTAATTCAGTAGGAAAATATTTCTGAAAAAAAATATCTCAAAGAATAGTGTATTCTTTGTTTCTACCGTCCGTAATAATTTCAGAGTCTGATGAATTCTGTTCAACTAACAGGTCGAAAGAGGTTGGGAATTGGCCGGAAAGTTCGAGGCAGGTGACGGAAATGCGGTCCGTTTCCTGTATCGAACAATCGAAACGCGGCGCAACATGCGTGACGAGCCGTTCAAAGGCACACGCAATTTGACGCATTGTGGAGCATATGCTAAGGCCGATACCTCGCCATGGACAATATATTCCTTTTCATTCGTTTGCATTACATTGACTATCAATTCTTAGGAATATGTACCAGATGTTCCAACTCGTACAGCAAAAGAAAAAGAATAATAATGATATCTACATACACAGAGAGAGGAGACAGAGAAACAGTAGTCGAGAAAATAACATATATTGTAACTATAAATTTCAGCAAGGATCGATGATAATTATTTCATGTGATTGAGTTGCTACGATTTGCCCATAACTTTTTGAAACATTCGTGCACTTTTGTTTTAACTTTTATTTCTCGACATTCACCTTCTCAATTGTTTTCGTATCATTGCGTCGGGTCGGAACAATTACACGCGCATAAAGGTAGCCTTTAATTAGTCACGAACTTCCGGTACAATGCCGCCATTTTTAACGAAGCTCATTCATTATTATGCGGTCTGCTATCAATTACAATTCGTCAGTATTAATTGGCGGCTGCGTTGAGAAATATACAGCAAATAGGAAAAGTTTCTTCTTTTCGACATGATTAATTCGTCGCATATTGAAATTGTTTTGAAAACAAATGTGACAAAAAGCGAAAAGAAAAAATCAGTTGTTTGATTTGTTCAATTTTTATTCGAATTTTTTTAAGTTAAGACTGGAAGATTAGGGAGACATGAAGAGCTTTATAAAGCTTTACTCCGCGTAAAGGGAAGACATATTTTTAGCGCATCGTTTATCGTACGTTTATAACGTTTCGCACTGGTTACAATTGCTATTGTTATGGTTACTAAACGCGCGTTTCCTGTAACGGCGGATATCGCAACAATGCGATTCCTCTCGGAAGATCGCTGAGCATTCCGCTATTTCATATTGATAGGATCTCGTTTATCTCCCCTCGAGGCCACACTGTAACTGTCTCAAAGGATTAGGATACGTCCTTTATCCTCGACTACAAATATTTTGGTGAAAGATAGTGTCTTACGTACGATTGCGGGGCCGATATTCAATTTAGGAGACGTCTATAATGTTTCTCTGTAAAAAAAATTCCGCGCGCGCAATTTTCAGAAAAAAGAAAAGAGAAACAATTATGCTCACATAAGTCGGGATTAATGCGCCATGTAATAATTTTTAATATACTACAATCGAAATGTCATAGCAAGTTTACATTATATTTTATTTTTGGATAATAATTTTTTGATAATTAAGTTAAAATATTCAAATGTACAGTTATATAATATTAAAATTGTAAAATGTACGTAATTGTTTAATTATAACGCAAATTATAAATGTATGCTTATGTCTATATCATACAACTGTAACAATACAAAATAATCTAATTACAGACCGATTTAAAACGATCTGTGCCTTGAGCAACTTGTGTCAATGAATAATGCATTCCGCGATCTTTCCATCATTATAGGATGCACTTTGCCTCGATATGCGTCAACTTCGCAGTCGGGTGCGCCCGGGCACATAAATCAAATGATATATTTTTCTCTCAGTGGGACGATAACGGGGCGGCTATAAATGTGAACTTAAACTCTTTTACGAGAATCCAAAAGATAAACTGGCAGGGTGCCTCCTGCTCACTTGTGTCTCTCCTCACTTCTCTCTACCATTTTTTTTCTCTAGTGAGACTCGTGATACTCGATACGTCCACCGCTTTCTTCCGTCTCAATTCAGTACGCTTCGTGAAATTTTAGAACAGTGGTAATGACGAGTATCAAGTTACCCCTTTTCTTAAAGCGTTTTGATCGATCCGGAACGGAAATCCCAGATTCTCTCAAGAAAAAAAGAGGAAAACTCGAGAAAGAATCAGGGCGAAAGCGGCAAAGTAAGAGTTTGACTACGAGTTGGGTATAAAACCGAAACCTAAGTTTCCCATTTCCATACTTTTGAGCAGCGAGTAACAAATTTTAAAAGTTTTACTATCTTAGAGAGAAAGAGAAAGAGAGAGAGAATCAATTCTTTACTTTTTCAAAGTATAAAATAATACATGTGATATTCTTACTAATATCTAAATTAAGCTGAAAGAGGTAGTTGTAAAAATAATGATTTTTTTTTAATGTTTAAATTTAATTGCGTACAACAATTATCAAAGCAAGACAAATTAACGTTTTAATTATTTTTTATTTTTTATAGAAAACTTAAGAAGTCTCTTTATTTCGACATTTTAATATTTTGTATTTCAAAAGTAATGTTTATGAAATTATGAAAGAATGAGTGGTACAGTAATACTACGCGGGAATTTATAATATATTATAAATGCTTCAACGTTTATGTCACGATTTGTAGCTGCATTGAATCGCCATTGAGGCAGAATATTCAGCCGAAAAATTGAGATTTTTTTCCGACCAAGTGTGTCTTTAGCGTCTTTGCTGTCGGTCCACCGAGATCCGCCATTATTTCTCTTGTGCGCGCGCGCGCTTACTCATCCGCCCGTTTGGTCGCTCGCGCGATTTTCACTTACTCGCAAAGTAACAATGTTTACAAGGGAGGCTTTGAGAGCAAACTTCTTTCGTGTCTTCCATCAAAGACAGCATAAAGCGATCCGGCGACCCGCGCGCGACATAATATTTGCTGCCCTTTTGTCCAATGGAAATCGCTTCCGTCCTTTGCCTCTTTCCAAAAGAAAAAGACATTAAATATTCCTCGGCACACGCACGCGGTCCCTCTTTGTCTAACATTTATAGTATTCATCTTTTGTCAGTAAGAATCTTAGTTATTACTGTATCGTGATCTTAGTACAAGTTTCTTTGTGAATTGATGAAACAAGTGACAACTAATTGATCAATATAACAATAATTTGAAAACCATGCTTGGAAAATATTTCGAAGCGGAGCAGCCAACTGGACTTGAGAAAAAGTTTACTGAATAATTGTTACAAAAAATAAATAAAACCGTGAAAACGCTGCATTTTATTGCGGCGGTGCAGTAGGTAACTGGCTAACTTCATTCGAATTGCGAGGGAAAATAGTATTTTTGTCCACTGCAGCACAACCATCCAATTAATCACGACACGCGAATTTTGAATCGACGCTTATTTGATTTTTCGTTGCGAAAACTGTCGCAGTGATTTCTCGTTTTTGAAGCAGCGTTCCATGAAAAGTTTCGTGAGTTCCAATTTTCCGATGTTGAGCGATTCCAATCGAGATGGAAGTCCGTATGAATTTAGTCTATTGTCTACTTTTCTGTGAACTTAAGCGAATACATAATGCTCTCCGACTGAAAGAACGATTTGCTCTTGTCGGTGATGCAAGCTTTTTGCGTCAAAGAGTGAAGCTTTTGAGACTTTCAACATCTTGACTCAATAAATATATGTGTATAGTTGTTTATACAATCGGTATATGTTAAGA
The DNA here is from genome assembly GCA_037157785.1 of Cephalotes varians. NCBI lineage: Eukaryota > Metazoa > Arthropoda > Insecta > Hymenoptera > Formicidae > Cephalotes > Cephalotes varians. Next base: position 523,308 of record JANQDE010000025.1, on the reverse strand, counting down.
GAAATTAAAAGATGCATAGAAATAGTAAATTGACGATGAAATAATTTCTCGAAGGGAGAAAATTATTTCTACTGACGAAATCCCTCGGGGAATGCGACGTTCTTTACGGGTTTACGACTACGTAATCCAATAATCCGTCCAATATTACGAGTGCTTCGAATATCTTCCCTCAGGAGACACAAAATAGCCGTTATCAGGCACACAATTACGAGTGTGAATCTCGGGATAGTTCACATAATGATTGCACATGTCCATTCTCGACTAAGGTTTATGATAATTTGATCGTATCAATATTTTATTATTATTTTCCAATCGAGATGAAAAGTCCATGAATTTAGCTCATTCTCTACTTTTTTATAAACTTAAATAAATACATAATGTTTGTTAATTGAAAGAACAATTTGCTTCTCGATACGATCTTTTTGATATACTGCTTAATAAAATACAGTGATTTTTGGATGTCGTATAGTGTTCATATTGCTCGTACTAATTAGTAAAAATTAATGCAAATAATTGATATCACTAAATGTCGGATAAAAAATATTGATCTGTAGAAATTTGAGCATTCTCGATTTGAGATATACGTATGCGAATCTCGGCAAAGGGGCGTGCAATCGAATACGTCGAAGAATAATCGAAAGATAAAAGTCGTCTCGTAAAACGACCGGTTCCAATCCGACGATCCTTTTTCACGGCTGGCGACACTTTACGACGACGAGAAACTTTAAATACTTTCCAGTCTCGAGATCTTTCAGGAAAGATCCTTCATAAGGCGCTTTGAGAGTAAAAGGAGGGAAGGAGCGGATTATCGATGTTAATTAAGAATACAGGTGTCCCTGGCACCGTGCTCGGTCTGAAAAATAAATTGACGCTTCGGCTAGATTATTCTTGGGAAGCGCAATGTTTAAATTGTAAAGATGAGTTTTAATCGTTAATTAGTCGTCGGGCGAAGTCGATGTTCATGATTTTGTCATCGAATGTAAAAATAAACTTATTTTATTATCAAGATCAGCGAAAAGTAGCGGAAAGTTCTTTATGTATATGTGTCGAAACATGAATAAATATATCAGGGATTTTTATTTGGAAATATTTTGATTAATTTATCATATTAATATTTTCTTATATTTATTCTCTTTTGATGTAGAAAATAATGTTTTTAAACATCTTTAATCCGATTCTTCTAAAGAGAAATGTATTTTATTCTGGATTGGAAACTTACATATGTCATTCCGAGTTTTGAGATTCAGATTATGTCGATTGACCACTGATGTGAGCTGCCTCCGATAATAAATTATTCCGAGCACGTGACTGCGTAAATAATTCCGTACGACCGAGTTCGAGGCGTATCGATCGCTGCGGCTACGGAGAAATGGAAATTCGCGAAAAATGTATGTTCCTGGTAAAATCAGCGATACGTTGTGCAGGTTCCATATTTTTCTTTGACGTCGCTTATTGCGTGCATTAATAACGTTCTGGCGATCTTGTGTCAGAAGGACATCAATCTTGTCGAAGTAGTTTGGAGAGAAAACCTTTTTTGAGTTGCGGGTTTTTGAGTTTTTGATTTTTGAAATTATGGAAACTTTCGATCCACAAATTCTTCGTGAAATGCATTTTTGTCTTTTCTTAATAACGACATTATACACATTGTCTAAAAAAAAAAAATCGACTCACGAAAGTAATCGGAGAAATTTTCTTGCGAACTCCTTAAACCTTCTCGACGATTGGAACGGATAGTCCACTTTACTTAACACCACCGGAATGAAAGTAACCGCTTTAGTCCGTAAAGGAGGATCATTTGAGGTGGAAAGATGGCGGCGGAGGATTACCTTGCGCAGCGATAAGAGGAAATAACAAAAAGCGCGTCGCGAGAGACATGCGAGAAAATGAAACTCGGAAGTAATATATCGAGCGTGATTTCGATAAAGTATGTTGTAATTGTAGATATACTGCCATCAAAATGAATTATAGAAAACATATTTTTTATTTCTTTCGGGATATTGCAATTTAATAAAAATTCGTTTATGATCGCAAGCGTGACAGTTTTTTAAGAACATTTTCTTATTGATTATCATAAATCAAATACGTTAATTTTTTTAGTCCTTTTTTCTGAGATGAAAAAAATGAACATCCAACTCTCGAGAAAGTATTTAATTGCTAGACATTTTTGCCCCGAGCGAAACATTGTCGTCGGGATTCATGCTTTCAAGTTTGAGAAAAATCTTTCAAGGGGCAGCTGCGGTGGCGGCCGCCCTGTGGCTGAAAAATCATTTGCATATGCACACTTTGTGCACGCGCGGATTACGCCCTTAAAATATTCCGTCCTCGTATCTCCGCTCGAAGTATTTCTTTGAGCAACGCCTTGTGGCCTCTCCACGAATTACCGGTGGTATGAAAATCACCGTACTCGATGCTCTTCTAAATTGCAAAACAGTTCGCATAAGTAGCAGTATGCTAAAGGATAGCCGAGTGCACGTGCACCAGTTCGTATATCTCGCGTCGCACCTACCCATTTTTCCCTGCCGAAAATATATGCGCTTTCAAATATGTGCGCTCCCGTATGGATGAACATATTCACACGCATTCGTCGCAGTTGTAATAATCTGTAGTAATGTGCCTAGACAATTAGTCGCGAGATAATTTGCAGAAGGAGCGGTCGGTGTTAGAACAAGCGCACAAACACCAACTTCTATTTACTTACTGTGCCGGTTCAAAAGAGTCAAGAGTCTGGAAACCGACAGAGAGAAAGAGAAAGAAGGTGGAAAATCGAACGACTGATATTCAGCGTGTTAAGTATCCTAGGAACACCATCGGGACTCCTGTATAGTAGGATTATGGGATTATAACGTCTCGAGGGGGCGCGTTATCTCCATTTCCGTGCGCTCGATATATTCCACGCGCGCGGAAATCCACCGATAAAATGACGCATCCGTAATGAGAGAGAAAGGGAAAGAGCGAACGCATACGAATTTGCACATTTTAATATTTACCCGACGAACGTGATTAAAATCGCGCGTCTCACTTAATGCGCGCGATGATTAATATTCGATTATTCCGACGTATTTCAATCACCGGCAATCCCGCGGACTACCGTCTGCATCTAGCGGAGATACGACGGCGACAATAATGTTGCACAAGGCAGAAGTTATCGCAGGTAAAGAGAAATCTTTTCGCTTCGCGATGTAATCAAGAGTGCATTACGCGGAAATTGCGAAAAAACGCGGCTTTCAGGTAGACAAGTGTTACTAATATTAAATGTTTCCGCATAAATACGAGCTGGAAAGTCTCGCAGAGCATTTTTTCTGAAAAATAAACTCAGCGAGAGAAAAGTAATTTCTATCCGTGAGAATAATGCAGTGTAATTTAGTTTCTATTATTATTATTATTATTACGGATTTATAAAAAACTGCAAAATTAGTAGATTAATTTTAGCTTTTAAATATCGATCAATTTTTGTGAAGATAATAGTTATCGGTACAATAGTGCTCCGTTAATCCCTAAATAATTATATACCAAGTTACATATGATATTTTACAGCATTGAATCGTACATCGTAAAGTGATGAAAAGATGAAGAAAAACATGATTCTTTGCTGATCTTTTATGTATATAAAGCTTCTGTTTATACCTTGATAGTCCTGCAATAACGTCCTATGTGTCCTTATTGACTGGGAACGGGCCAATAATTCGTGAGGTTCGGCGACCCGTGTAAAATAGGTTGCTACCGATATAGGCGACGCTATTGCTTACGTACTGACAATGAGTGTTCCGAGACTAAAGCCTGATAATAGCGCGATCGGAGCTTCTGCAAAGTTCCCGGTGAAGATTAATGCCGGCCCCTAAAGTACGTATATCTCGCGGCTTTTGAATATTAGTCGCTCCATGGACCAGTTTGACTCAGTGTTACTGCCCTTTCTGTTATATTCAAGAAAAAAAAATCTGTCCTAAGCTCTTGTTCGAAACTACCAGAAGAAATCCAGAGAGATTTCGAATTTTACAATTCAAGACGCGCGAATCCGAGATATTTGAAATATTCAGAGCAGCCTGATTTTAAATTTGACATCCTAGAATTGCAAAGAGGCGAATATTCTGAAGTGCTAAAATTCGTATAGAAAAACGTTAAGACCTTAGGACTTTAGGAACTAAGAAGCACAAAATTGTATGAATAATAGTTAGGATTTAGGCTGACAGGTCGTTGATGCTCTCTGGTAACAACGTTCGCGGCGCGCCGCGGGGATTTCTGGGGAAGATATTCCGTCGAAGTTGCTGTAAATCCTGTATATCCTATATAGTTTGGAGTGGAGTGTACGCGCTCGCGAATCATGATCGAGCGCATTGAGACGTTTCAGAGCACATCCCGACCGAGGACTCCATTTAACAGACGTGAAACAGATACTCCGCCAAATTTGCCGATAACGTACAAACGCCCCACGATAAACAGAGCGTGCCACTTCCGGGCACGTATTGATTCGTAGGAAACTCGTGCTAGAAGTCCTATTAGCCGCGAATGACGTTCTCCCCTTAAACTTCAATTTGGAGTCTACTATAAAATTATTTTAAAAGTTTATACTTTGGTTAGTATAATTGGTTAATACCTTGAGAGCTCTTTGAACGATTTACCGGGAATGATTTTTAAATAACATGTTAAATCAATACATTAAATGCGAGTTTTAAGAATGTATTGATTGCATGATTTATGTAAAGAAAAAGCATATCTTTTTGATTTATACAAAATTAATATCTTTTTATTTTATTTTATAACAAAGATTTGTAAAAAAATTTAGATTTGTAAAAAAAAGAAAAAATTATTCCATGAAAATTTAGCATATTTCTATCTAAGAAATAAAAGATTCCCAGAAAAGAACGCTTTTTCATTTTCTTATTGTTTGTTTTTATCGTAATGTTAAGGATGTAATCGGCAAAGAAAGCGAGTCGTAGCAATCGATTCTAAGCGCGGATTCTTCGAAGATTGATGATTCAGATGTAAAACAAATTATCTCACGCGAAGCATCTTGAGAGTGGTGGTTTTCAGGATAATCGATTAAACGGATGTAAATAAGAAAATTTAGAGCTCAGCCTATTTTCAGCGCTAACGAAATTGGTGTACAGAATCGGTTAGTGTTTCGCTTTCCGTTGAATTTATCGAGAGTATCGTGCATGCATAAAGATATCATGAGACATTTTTTCGGAAAAAGAGATTTATCTCTCATTGTCGAGAGAAAATATCGATAATGTTTATATTATGAGTGAATCTGAAATTAGATTGTTAATTTCTATTCTTCTATTCTTTGGTCTCTCAGGTAAGTTTCTTATGTTTCGGTATTGTTGGATTTTGAAGCATCCTGTACATGTCGTAGAATCTTGGCAAATACGATCGAGAGTATTCAGGAACGTCGGAGACGTTTCCGTGCACATTGCATTCTGGGATTCTATTTAGTAGAGATTTACCGAAATCGCGGATAACTGAGTAACGGTCTGAAACAGTCCTATTGTTTCGGCACAGCCATGTTGCAGCAGCAAGCAGTGATTGTTCTGTGCGATTTCCTTGGTTTCTGCTAATCGAGATTACGTGTAACCAATAAATATAAAACTATTTCAATGATATTCACAATTCGTGCGCATACAATTCGCGCGCGTGAATCAGCGTGTAAAAAAATACATAAAAATTATTTAATTATTTCTTAAATAGACGCATTTTTCATCAATTTAATTTTAGGGCGTCATAGTTTAGGGTTAACATTCTTTTTTTTTAGAATTATTATTAGTTCAGATTAAAAAAAATGCATGAGTTTGCCCTGTATGGCAAACGACATTTTTCTTTGGCGAATTATAAGTCCCAGTGTGTATCGATGCTAACCCAGCCTGTTTTGGCTCGATTCACCTCGCTTAATCCCTAGGGTTCACATCGCATTTCATCGTGCAAAATGCATTTCAACAATTTATTCACTCCGATTGACTGAAGCTCCCAGCTGTATCATCGGATATACTTGGACACACCGTCACTCGATCCGAACTTGGTTTAATAACAGCCGTCACTGTTTTAATCAAGCAATTAGAGGTCAAGCAAATCACTGCTCGTGCAGATTTTTGTCGCATTTCTGAACGCGTTGCATTTGCACTTTATTTAATGCAGGAAATCAATTCACTATCATCGACTGGCATTGATATCTTTTTTTATTTGTAATACACAAACACAGTCTTTACAGAGAAAATATATTCTATATAAATTAGATAAACAATATATCTATTGTAATTTTTGATGTAAATATAAAATCTATGAACATTTAAAAATTTATAACGTATATACAGAGTGATAAAACCTATGTATTAAAATATTCAAATAATTAAAGTAATTTCTTTTGTAAAATATATGTACAAGTAATATTTTTGAATATCATTGTTTCCGTAAATATAAAATATAGATAATAATTTTGAATATTGTTATTTTCGTTATAACGTCATTAAATTTCAGAATAACAAAAACTCGCTTGTTTACTACAGTATTTTCTTTGAAAAGAAAATAGAATTGCGTTATTCTCTGCAATAAATAAATCTCGATGAAAGTCCATTAAATTCGGCAGGTCACGCGCAACGGGTCTGCATTGGTTATCGTGGTATATTTCATTGTGTAACAGATGTAGGGTCGATTTTAAACCGACACTGCAACGACGTCATAAATATAAATGCGCTCTGTGAACGGATCTTTACGATCAGGTCAGTATCGGCGATAACTCCGACGGTACGATAACGATCGGCGGCGGCAACGATTATCAATCGACTGCCCCGCGGCTCCGGGAATTCCACGGGGGTACAACGGATTGTCCTCCCGGGATTTTCGAGAGTCGCAACCTCGTTGCGGTCGTTTCTAGTTTCGGGACTGGAACAATGCTGAACAACGGTGAAACTGTTCGCGGGGAAACTCGGCGTGACACTCCTGGAACTCGGACGAATCCAGGGGGGGTCTTGCAGCGAGACGAAATCTTTCCCACCCCAGTCACGCGTCTCGAAAAAGGATTCCTCTCGCTCTAGGGGAGGTTAGCCACTTTCTCGATACAGAGGAATCTTTGTCGTCCTCCCAAGGGATGACCTGCACGCGCTCTGTTAGTTTTAGCTCGCTCGCAGCTGGAACTCCTCTTTATGTTTCGGATTATTTTCGATAAAATTGCGACGTTTCTGAGACGTTAACTTCAAACTCTTCCTTCTTAAACTTTTTATTTCTTTTGGTTTTTAATTATATAATATCAAATCAACGGATTAATTTACAATATATATATCTCTACTTTTTAGATATATACTGGAAGGAAGATATTTCTGTACCTAGAGTAAAGTTCAATATTATCTTGTGACACGAACAGCAGGGCTCCAGGCGACCTATCGATACGTATCTCTTCCGAGAGTTAAGGGAGTTTCCCAGGTGCCGCAAAGCCGATTATTTGCCCCATCCATAATATTCCGCTAACCCCCAGCATGCATGTAAACTCGACGACATATCGACGATTGGAGGCATTTCCATGTAGCCCGCCTCTAATCGTTTTTATAACATACCTTTTTACTTGTTTTCGTTTGATATTGTACCTCGTGATACATTTTGCGTCAAATACGCAATTTTTTTCTATCGATTTAGTAGATGCACAGATAGAATTGGAATCGGAAGTCCGTGTTTAACGTTAAATACGCATTCGACGGAAATTCGAGCTTTCAATCGAATCCCGACTGGAATGAAAACATTGCCGAGTAGCTCCCGCGTCAGAATTCAGTCCTTTTTCCCTAACCGGCAAAATGTCGATCACAAAATAATAGAGCCGTGTGCATGACTGATGGCGGAAACGTGGCTTCCGGTAAACGATTCTCGCGAAAGCCGCGCGCGCGCTTTCTGATCCCGACAGCGCGAGCGAAATCTCGTCGTGTGTTTTTCCGATTAATTCGTCGGAAAGCGCTCGCTCTGATTCCGACAGCGCGCGAAATCTCGACGTGTACTTTTCCGATTAATTCGTTAAAAAATGCATTTTCGTTCGTTACGATTCATAATGGATCGACGTGCAAACCAGCCATTTCAACGGTTGGCTACCATTGCGTGGTAATACCATTTTATTTAGATAAAAAATCGGATAGAAAGTTCATTATTATGCACATATGCGAAATGAGCGTTAAACTTGAGGCGGAAAATTCGGAGATAAAAAATGGACTTTTGTACGGAGTAAAATTTATTTGATATTAAAAACGTCATGCGCTGCGACGGCTTTGAATATTTCATTCTATTTGTTAAAGCTAAGAGAATTCTCGAGAGTTAATTACAGTGAATATATTACTGCCATTAACGATGCATTCTCGACGAATTTATTCGCGCATCAAACGTTAATCGGCTATTACTACGTGCTAATGTCAGCTAACGTCGCGAGTGTGCTCATGACTGCGATTTGCAAAATGCAAATTTTAATCATTATTGAATAACATTACCGGTAAATAATGTTAATGCTAATTTTTACATGTCAAAATGCGTCCGTTGCAGGTCTGATTGGTTCACTAAATATTAATGAAGCGAAAGTCAGCGGAAATGTCACTCACAATAATTAGCATAGTTTGTTTAAACGCACGCGTGTATTAGAACAGTAAATGCAATTGATTGCAAATATTTTCAGCGTTGCGCGTGCGCGCCGATGGATAACACAATAAAATAGAAAAATTTTATCTGCGATATTTAAATGCAGGTGGTAGTCCAATCGCATTTGTTCATAAGAGCAAATGGAAAAGCCATGAAATCGAAATTTGGAATTTTCGTGATGTTATATTAAGCCATGTCAAGCGATAGTCAGATATTTAATGAAATTTAACAAAACGAGTTATTGCTGTAATATTTCGTCGATTGAATTTCAGATTAAATAGCAGAGTCGCGTCGAAATTTTCGGATTTTTAATCGAAAACGAATCTGCTCACAAATGCCTTTTCCGCCGGATCTCAAGATAACAGAATCGGTGTAGCCAGAGGCAACTTGGGGAGAATGTAGCGCAGTTAGACAGCTTCCAAGGGTTCCGATGGGGCAGCCACAATTATTTTTCACAGACAAGCTCGAATAACGACTCTCACGTAGATGGGAATATTTAAATCACAATCATTCCGCCCAGCGAATTATATCTCGTCGGGATGAGTTGAATTTAGTATGCAAATGAGTTCTGTTATCTTAATTATCTTGCTTTTGTAATATTTCTGATTCTGAGCGGATTTATTCTCATTATGAGACTTTGATTAACTGCTTAATGCAGTAACGTGTAACAGATATACTACATCAGAAAAATAATTACAATGGCAATTTACTTGTCAGCGAAGAAAAATGCGTACATATATACGTATATGTTTTTTTCTTCACTGGCAAATGGATTGTCATTGTAATTATTTTATTCGAATACACACACACACACACACACACACACAAAACTGTGAATCTTTTATACGTTTTGAAACAACATGTTCATTTATGATCGAGTCTCGAAATAGGATACCTTCGAAACATTTCCGAGACTCGAATATATTGCACCTCGCAAAAGACGAAATTAATGGTTGTCAATCTCACGCGATCGTTTTCCGATACTTCCGCTTGTTATTGTTTTGAAAGTCAGAGGCTTTTCGATTTCGAAAGAGAGGAACTAAGGAGATTTGTTTTATGTGATCTCATCGATAAAACCGTTTTGATTTTAGAAATTTAATTCGCACAAAATAAGCTCGATACCGTTTTTTCTCAAAGGGAAATTAATCCCAGCGGCGCTCTGGCGGAGTTAATAGTTCGTCCTTTTTGCCGTTGCGCAAGAAGCTCGATCGATCGATCGCCGGGGAAAATTAGAAATTTACGCGCGGTAGCGCGGGAGTTTGTAAGCAATATCCGCGTTCCGATGCCAAGCAATTAAACTTTCATCGATCGGCGGCTCATTCGCCGATGCCGTCAACCCCGCTTCTTGTTTTTTTCCTCTCGCGTGCGCTTCCCGATCGCGTTTCATATTCGGAGTTATAGTGATCGAGTAGGACGACCATCCGCCGCCTAAAGCCCCGCGTCCGCGAACGTTTTCATCCGCCCCTGTCGTCGGGCATAAATTTGTCTGGGTGATTTGTCGACAACCGTCCGTTTTCGGCCGTTTATTTCGCAAATGTTCGCGTATCGATGAAACGCGCGCTGCGACGCGAGTGTCTCGTCGGGATTTAATCCCATATGCGTGCGACCGTTCGAGTGCCTGCCAAAATATCGGGGAAACATAAAGGCGAATTTACACGCTCAATCTTGAACTTGTACCTTTGAATCATTTGAAAAAGGGAAAAAACTATTTATAAATTTCTTGAGATCTCGTCTTTTCGAATAAGGAAGATCTGATGGTTTTAACATCGTGCTGAAACACTTCTCCGATCTATTTGCTCTAATCATTAACTGTGAATTGTGTAAATCCGGCTTAATAAACGCGGGATTCAAAATGCAATTGCCGTATTAAATTTTCGATTTTAATAAAGAAAATAGAAGAGAGGTAATTGGATTATTATTGACGGGCTGCTATGAGAATTTAATTAACTTAAGTAAAGCATTCGCTAGTGCAGCCAATCGCCGTGAAAATGCTCGACGGGTTGAAAATATATCTATCTGTCACGATTAATCAATTTGGAGGAAATATTACATTTACCGACCGTGTAACTGCTTTGTTGATTTAACTTACGCAAAATATTTATTGGCCTTGCTATTGCCGTGTCTAATTAATTTTTGTGAAAAACTGCGTTATTGAATTATGCAAGTAACTGACAATGAATGATTTAAGCTGAAAAATATGACAGTTTCTAGTGAAACGATGTAATTTGTTGGAAATTTTCAATTTCTCATCTTTTGCTTCGTACTAATATAATTAAATTTTCTTTCCCGTTAAAATATTATTTGTCTTAATTTTACACGATGTGTACAATCGTTGTTCACCATCGAATAAATTAGTAAGTGTTAATTTATTCCCAAAGATATAAAAAAAAATCATGAAGTTAACGAGCCATTTACATCCACTTAACTGAAGCCCAGATTAAAAGTTCGGATCCACTTTTCGAATCCATACAAACGCCATTATTAGCGCACACACGTGCACACATGTGATTTACAACGATCCATCCCGACTCAACTCTAAATCGAGCGCAGTCCAATAAAGCGGCCGCCATCGAATATCTTTTTTTTATCGCTCACCACGCGCGATCGAGCGTTTTCGAATTGTCGGATAAAACAGCCTCGAATTGGCCGTTTCGCTTCGACGCCGATGCGATGGTTTCGCCGTAGGAATTACTTCGTAAAAAATCGCTTCACGGACGATCGCGGCACCCGTCGCCTGACGTAATCGAGTCCTCGAGCAGCGATCGACCGGAAACAAGACGATAAGAACGATGGAACGGTGTCACTCGTTGTGGATCCGAATGTCTTATCTCGCGAACGATTTGCCCCATGAACGAAACTATTCGTTGCACGTCTCATCTGCGATTAGGAATATCATATATCACGTGACAATATACCGCAACTTTCGTTATCAATGTAAAACTAAAAAAAAACAAGAAATCTTTTGCATTTTTATGTTTATTAAAATATATTGCAGTTACATTTATATGTTATTCAAATAATACTTGTAACATTTTTTACGTGATATTTTAATATAAAGCTTAAATTGATATTTTTTAAAAATAAAAGTAGATTTTGCAACGTTCTATAGTCAAATAAATGCATTACGCGGTGAACTGCGGAAGTTCTGCTCTTTCTCTTTCTTTCTCTTTTTCTCTCTTTCTCTCTTTTTTCTCGCTCTGTATATACATAAAAATCTAAATTCATTGGATTCGCGTCAATCGCGCGCTTCGACAGCATCCATAGTGGCGACACTCTGCATCGGTCAGTCTCGCATCGCACGCATCCGGAATTGCGGCAAATCGGCAAAACCCGATCGATGTCGGATAAACAGCAGCGCAGTCAATTTGCCGCGAAAATATCCGACGGGAATGAAAATATCGCGAGGGTGGGGAAGAATCCTGTGCCCGTTTTATTCGTTCGACGTCTGCTGACTCAAGTTCTTTTTCGTTGAAATTCCGGATACGTTCCGCTGCCACGGCAGTATCGATTATTATGTTAGACGATAGGCCAGATCGAAGTTTACCCATTCTAGTTAAGGTCGTTTTTTTACTTCAATTCTCTCCGCCAGAAAAAGGGAGCGGCGGATTATCGAGGAATAAAATCCTCACGAAGAATCTTCGTCATGAAATCGTAGGAAAGAATTTTTATGTATAAGGAGTTTTCAAAAAATACGGTTTTTTATTTTTGCAAAATAAATATGTATTCTATCTAAGTTGTGTTGGAAGCTTATCGAAATCCTGATCTAAAAATAAAGTTAACATTTTATTCTCAAAATTTTAACACAATTCACAGTTTTAATTCTTTGCTAAAAAGAAATATAAGAGAGAAAGAGAGAGAGATTTTAAAATTTTTTAAATTTTTGATATGTTTTAGAAAGTATTTTAACGATTAATTATATAATTAGGGATTCAAAAGTATAACATGAAGTGTCATTTTACATTATTGTTTTATAAAAAATAATTACATTTTTTAAATTCTAAAATTGATTTGAGATTGATTTTAATATTTATATTTTTAGATATTACTTTTGTGTGTGTGTGTGTGTGTGTG
>JANQDE010000025.1:423369-510523 GCA_037157785.1 Cephalotes varians | reverse complement strand
AGGGGGAGTGTGGGAGGTAGGTTCGAATGTTAAGAATAATTATTAGAATTCTCGAAGAACTATTCGAAGAACTTTTATTGAAAAATATTAGAGAAAATTCAAGTTGAGTCTCTGATTGAAGTGAAAAAAGATGACCAATGTCATATAAAGTTCATATAATAAAAATGTGAAGCTTTTCCATATTTTCAAATTTTAATTCTTTCAAAATGATTGTAATATATAAGAATATATGAAATTATTATTTTTTACAATGTCTACTCTAAAAAGATAATCTCAATAATTTTTTGAAACGGTTAGCAATTTTATAATTTTTGTCGAAGAATCATTTATATCAAAATTCTAAAGATAGCATGCAAATTTTACGGAAAGTGTAAAAATTTTAAATACGATAGCATCCTCGCATTTAATGTCGATCAAATTAAAATTTACCTTTTCGCATCGTAAAGGTAACTTATTTTCACGGCACGGCTGCAATTAATAACCGGACATTTTAATTATCGTCGCTGTTCTCTTCGTGAGAAATTAATCCGATGACCCACGATATTTTCCCGGCTTTTCCGCGAGTAATTGCGTATCCATCGAATCCGGCCGTCGATATGACCAACCGTTATTATCGGCATTAGTACGTGAACGAACAGCATAATGTCTGGCATCGGGATCGCGAATGAAGTGCGGGGATTGCTTTGATCCATCATCGAGATGAAGCATGGTAGCTTCCCAGCCAGTCGGTTCGACAGGAAGGCAATGTCCTGCTGATGAAACCGAGGATTTCATGGCACTCGTATGACTACTCTCTCTCATCATGATTATCGCATTTGCTGTATCACGGAAATGCGAAAACGACGACTTGACTATTTGCCGCGTGTACATGAATAGAACAGTCGAATATAAAGGCCTGTTCAGATAACATGATTCTCCATTATTATTATGTATAAGAATAAGAGTTGTATAAAAGTGATTTTAAGCTAGTTTCATCGCGTATATTCTGATTCTTAATCTCCATGACATATATAATCTGATCGCAAAAGATATCAGCGTTACTATCGATAAATAGTTTCTTCCTTAAAAGAAGAATTCTTTTATTTCTGACAAATACCAGGAAACAGGAATTTCCAGTCTCTGTCGCGTCGCAAATTCGATCGTGGGGCGGAAGGAAAATCCAGGAAGACAGAAGGAGCTCGAAGAGAAAAGGTCCTTTTCCGCGATGTTATCATCCTAGCCTGCGCGTCACGATTCTTGGCAACATCGTCCACTCTTAAGGTCCTCAAACGGTCCTCGCGAAGCGAGGAAATGTCAGGCCGTCTCGTCATCCGAGACTCTTGGAGCGAATTCAACGGTCTGGCTTCGATCCAACCATGTTAATGGTCTCCTCCCTCGAACGACTTTGAAATTGCAGCGCCTAATTCAATGCTTGCCATGTCTGTTCGGCGCACAATTCCGTTGCGCTAAGTTCTCCCGGATTTATGAACCATTCGCTATTGTCGCGTCTTTGGAATTGTTTTCGAGAAATGCGAATTTGGTGTTCGTTGGTGTTTTTATATCAACAGACTTTTGCTCGCAACATTTACAGGACTGTACCTCTACTATTTTTGCTTACAACACAGAAATGTATAATGTTAGAATAATTCATTTATCTGATAAATTACCTAGCAATTTAATATAATACACAATGCTCGAAGAATTCAAGAGTCTAGCAGCTGAAAGCATTTCAAGTAATTTAAAGAATTTCAGTATTTAACGGCATGACAATTCAAGAAACGTTGTCCCTCAGATCTTGAGAAAGCACTTAGATTTGAAGAATCCTGGAAATCCCGTCACTGAAGTCTTCCACTCGCGTCCCGATAGCGAGTCCTCGCGAATTCGAGCGCATAATCCATTTTACGCGTGAATTAAACGGCGCCGTGTGCCGAGCTGCATCCCGAGCTAGCTATTAAACGGCGAATCATCCTTGATGGCACCCACATCCTTCTCGGCGGAATCGCGGTCCTCATTTCCGGTCGTTCGACGTCGCCGAGATTGCACGACGATGTATTCCCTCGTCGTTCTGCTTTTTTGTTCCCTTCGTCGCATTTTCCGCCGGGGCGTCGATCCTTTTTCCCGCTCCATCGTCCGCTTAGAATACTTATATCTTTGCTCCTCTCTTCTCGCCCCCCCCCCTCTCTCTCTCTCTCTCCTCAGCTTTCTCTCCGATTCGTTATCGACCGTGTCGACTTCATCGATGAGAATCATTTACATCCGGCAATATTCATGGAATCGCGAGATCAAAGTCCGAATCGGCGACAGCACTCGTTTCCGTTATGTAAGCGGAGTAGGACATCGGCGGTAATCAAGACGAAGTAATCATTTAATAACACAGGCGTCCTTGCGCGTGATAACGAGGCTGCGGAAATTGGAATTCGCGTCACGCGCTCAACCGCTCCGAAGCGATCTTGCGCGTTCGAATTTCATGAGTACATCCAACGAATATCAGGATGTATTTTCTCGATCGCCGAAAGAAAATTGAGGAAATGGATTCTTGAATTCTTAAACCGTTACTCCCGAAGATTCGTGTATCCTGGATCTCTCCTGCGGAATGCGATATTCTAGTATAAAAATTATAGTATAAAAATTTTCTTTCGCCCTCTTCGATTTTTATAATTATAATTTAGTAAAGTAATATCGATGAAAATTAAGATTCTGCGAAGTAAAGCTGTACTTCGCACATGTTAATGTCGGTGTTAGTGCGCATAGTTGGCTCGCGAGAATTAATTTTATCACGCTAACCGAGTATAACGCGCTATTAATTCTGGGACGGACGTGTCTGTCTCTCTCCCTCTTGCCCTTTCTACTCTCCTCGTCCTTCCCTCTCCCCATCCTCATCCTCACGACAGAGGATTTACGAGGTACAGGCTCGCTTCCAGAAATGAAAACTTCGTTTCAATTTCATACATAGCAGTTCTCTTTCTTGGCGGAATTACACGGTATATTTTAGCGCTTTACGCGCCGCCTGTATTTCACGACTAAGTATCGGCTTACGTATTCGCACAGAAAGGATTAATTTTATCGTAACTCCGGCGTAAACAACGCGCGCGTTTTAATACACCGACGAAGCCAGAAACTGCGCCACTTCCCTCTATCTCGAACTGGTTGTAACTTGAAAATGCGAAGACTTAATCTAACTTTAACTAACAAGCGCCAAATTGTGATATATTGAAGAATATAACGTTTATATCTTCACATTTTGAATGGGTCTCAATCAGAGGTATTAAAATTCCGTGTTTATTTGTCTCGCACATTCTCTAGATATCGTTTAGCTTCGTATATCGATAAACCGTATTCTTCTTCGGGGTCTTTGCGAGGGGGTTGGTTTCGACGAAAGATTTACGAGATGCACCCATGACCTCTCAGAAACGAAACCGGCGTTTAAATAGTCGTTCCAGGCGAGGATTTGTGGGCCGGCATACTAGGCCACCGACGGTGAATCGCCGAAATTCCGCATAATACGTAGGCACCATGGCGGCGAACTCTGACCCTTCCGACCTCCCTCTTCCTATTTCCCTCCTCTCTCTCTCTCTCTCTCTCTCTCTCTCCCTCTTTTCGAGTCTGTAACCCTTTTCATAGCTATGCTATTGTCGATCTTGAGTGTTGCCGTGACTGCGGAAAGCAAGACCGTTTAATAGCGTGCCGACACGAACATGGATCCTCGTTTCGCCGTTACTAACGGCGTCGCGATGTCTGCGTCTTTCATTGTCTTTCTCGCGAGCGTTCCGCTGCATCGGGATGCTCGACGTCGTTGGCTCAGAGTCCGATGTTTGCGCGACACAATCCGACAGTTTGTGCGAAAACTTCTCGGTCGCAACATTTGCTTTTACTCTGCAAAAGAGTGAGAATGAAAGAGAAAGAGGGAGAGAGGAGAAGAGAGAGAGAAAGATTTGGATTAGCATTTAAGTCAGTTTGCATACTTAACGAGATTGTCGTGAAAAGTTACGGTATAATGGTACATCTGAAGTCTGACAGAGCCTGTGTTGTGTGTTTCTGCAGGGTGTGACCCAGAATTGCTATCATTCCTTCCATCGATATATTCTTCGATTTCACGTCCATTTTTTTTGTGAAACAATGCCGTGACACATCGATAAAATATATTGAAACATTTATGTATGTGTGAGTGAAATATGAGTTTTCTCTCTCTAAAAGAGTAAAATGTCTTCAATTGAAAGTTCAACCAAAAATCATCAAAAGTTGTTTATCACTGACTTAATTTATATAATACTCCTGTTATCACTGAAATAATAAACTCTGGGGATCATTCGAGAGACAAGGCATTTTTTATGTTTCCTGCTTAGGGGATGATTTTCCGTCACGTCACGCACATCTAGAATCACTTGAGCATTTAATAGCGCTCTGCCGCGGATCGTCGTTCTGGTTACGGCGGTTTCTATTGTTTTACTGAGCTACCGCATGCGATGCGGAACGTGTGTACATTTTGCATAGAGGGTGTCTCGTGCATCGCGCAATTTCTCGATTACGCATTCTACACGGTGGAATGTTTGAGTCAATTTTTCCAGAGCAGAAATTTAATAACGAGTCATCTTTATTCAGAGCTTTTTTATTCGTTGGACGTTAGAGCGTCGTATTAAAATTCTGTTACGGTAAAAAGTCCACTAGAAATTGAATGAATATCTATATAGCGTTTCCGCTTCACTCGCGAGTTTGTCAAGATCTTCCGAGGTATTTATTAAAAGTGGATTGTGTCCTTCAAGTTTACAACGTCCAAGTTTGTCGAAGGCTCTACTGCCGGTTTAATCGAAACACAAGACTCTCCCATTTACTCCTTCGGAATGAAATTCACCTGAACCGTTAAGTGGTCGCCCGAATCAAATCAAATGCAAATTGCTCGAAGGCCAGAATCCTGTCGCGCGCATATTTCACAGCTGTCCGTGGATTATGCAATGTACACGTGTGCGCACATTTCTTTGGACCCTTCGTAGGCAACCACCATGAACCCCATCAAAACCGGCTTAAGCTAATTTGCAATTTACGTCGTGTATGGTCCGCTCGCTACATCAGCTCGGACCGACCGACCGAGAAGGAGAGGAGGGAGAGAAGTTTCATCCTGTTATCGTGTCTACCTCCCACCTCCCCGCTTGGCTGGTGCAAGGTCCGGAAAATTGAAATACGTATCAGACGCGTAAGGAGATTTGGACCAATTACAACGCCCGGTATAGTTCGGCCTTCGCCGGGAATTCATTAATTCTGATTACTCGCGCGATTATGTACAGAGACTACCGGGTCGTCCGCATTTCTCTAAACAATCGACATCATATTTGCATTGTTCATATAGTGAGTGCGATGTAACGATGTTACGATCCTCCTTCCTCCTTCTTCACGGTCGCAATTAATAATTTTTATATCCATCGATTTGTTTTGAAATTATCAGCAAATTTGTTTTGATAATAATATACATAAATGACTTCTTTTACTATATAGTTTATTATAGTCTTTTGATACTTTTTGATGCTCAAGTTTTTTCAAAATTATTACAGTATTGTACTTACTCAATATACGTAAATGATAATTACAAACTCTAGTATTTGTTTGGAAATGAAAGAGAACTGTTGGTAAAGCAAATATTTGTACAACGCGTATAAATTGTTCCTATGAGTACCATTGTTTATTTTGAAATGAAAGGTTTTTCACGTTTTTTAACATTTAATTGTATATCTTGAAAATTCTTGTTTTCTTCACGCAAAATACGAAAATAAAAAAAGCGGGATCGCTAAATTAAATATTAAAAATTTAGAAAACTACAATAATATGAGCATATTAAGTTTATGACTCTCTAGAAGCTCGAAACGATGAAAACATTAAAAAAGATGAGAAAGTTCGTATTTTGAAAATGAGACGCACAAAGGGAGAGAAAGGAACATTTTTGTTCTAGAAATGCGATCTTATAAGCGCGAGACAAGAAAATAAATGGAATTCCTTGGATGCGTAAACGTCGAATAATTGAGTAACGAATTTTCGCGCCGAATTTCCGCAATCCGTCCTTCGTGAAAGTCCAATAAAGAAAGTTGGTAGAGTGATTGACTAAAACGTAATAAAACAAAAAATATCAATTTGCTGCGTCATAAAAAGCTACGTTTAAATTGGTTTCGGAGTGCTAAGTAAATCAATTTTATCCTCTTCAAAGTGCGTAATTCTCTCATTCTTGTCCGGGATATCACATAAAATTATCCGCATTATTTTTTTACGAGCTTTCGTTGCATTTGGGATTGACTTTTTTTTAATAAAAGTCCTTCGTCATTTTTTTTCACAATTTTTTTTATATCCCTTTATCGCATCTTAAGCATTTCATCAGAGATAATATGATAGTTTTGAGATGTAATAGCCATCTTGTCACTGGTGGTAGTGACGATGAATTGTTTCACCTACATGAAAATATTGACCATCAGTATTTCATTCTGAATCCTCTATTAAAATGGTGAAGTCCACAAACATTGCGGTCGTTTGACGTCGGTCAGTACATCATATCTCGCTATTTCGCCATTTGTCCGTTTCACGATCGTCACATACCGATACCTATATCTTTAATTAACCGGTTTTGAGAAAAAAAAATTTATTCTAGATTACATAATTTAAAGTACATACGTTTTAAAAAGAAAAAGAAGAAGAGTATCTTATATGTACATATTATGATCTAAGAAAAGAAGAAAGATTTAAAGCGTTCTATATAAGAATTTCAGGGACATAGCATTCAAAGAGTTTTATCTTTGAATCAATGTCATGCTAAATGCTCGTTAGCAGTACTTTCGGAAGTAGTATAACATTAGGAATATGCCAATAATCGAGACAAAGCTTGTCGGGTTGTCGGTCAAAGTTCGAACTTTGACTAAAGTTTGTCAATACTGCTCGAACAAAGATAGTTGAAAGTTTCACAATTGAAATGAAATCTGTCTGTGAGTAGCGAACTTGTTTAGTCTGTGTAGAATCAAATAAATGCAATTCGTCAATATTGTTGTTTCGACTTGAATCTCTAACATTTTGTCGATGTGCCGTTAACCATCGCACCATTTTTATCCCAGGATATATCGAGGAAGAATCTTGGCACGTTATCCAATGTGTCTTGAATCTTTATTTCATGTCGACATACATATCTTGCGATGAGCAAAGTTGTTGAACGATGAATGATTCCCGTTTCTCGAGAGGCGTTCCTCGGAAGCGGAATACAAAGCGAATTGGATGACAGACGCCGGGAATTCGAGAGGTTTGAAACGCCAGAAATCACTGCTTTGTAAGATTCTCGCAAATTCTATAAATATTGCAGAAGCGATCGCGAATTGGAGGCTTAGTATTTTTCAACAATAAAAATTGTTTGGTTTATGTTGAGATACGTAACAACAAAGTGTCATAAACCTTTAATTTTTACGTGAGACTTATTGGTGTGCTCTTAGATTCTACGTTTTTGACTCCAGAATTTTAATATCTCTTGATAGATTTAATTTTTGCTTAGCGCTACAAATTATTAAAACGCTTACAACTTATCTTCTGTAGAATAATGTTGTTTTTCATATTTTAAATAGTTGTGTGTGTGGGTGTGTGGGTGTGTATGTGTGTACGTGCGTGCGTGCATGAGAGAGAAAGAGAGAGAGAGAGAGGATATTCTAAGGGTTCTTAAGTCAAGAGTTAAAACATTCTCTTTTCTCAAGAAGATTTATATTAATAATAAATTTATTTATTAATGATAAGAATTCTTGATACTGTATAGTTTTTACATTTGTATTAACTGCGTAATATTATTATACTTGTTTCTCAACAGGATTTACCTCAGAATAATAAGTAGAATTTCTCTCTCTCTCTTTCTCTTTATACCCCACCCATTTTCTCTTGCGAAACTTATGAAACAATAAACTTCAAGAAGCTGCTGGGGATTTTCTACGTTCTGTAAAGCATTTTCTCAATACGAAGCAAACTGCACTCGTACTCTTCTTGGCCCGTCAAATATTAATATCCACTACTCATCTTTATGCTTGCCTTCCGCTTATAGACGCGTGTCTTATTGCAGCAGCGAAACGGCAAAAAGTTTCCGCCGTCGTGAGAAGAGCACACGCGCGCAATTTCGTGCAGAATTTTGCATCTGTCGGCGTAAAAACGCGAAAACGCGCTCTTGCGACGACTTGGAATTGAAATACGTTAAAATGACGTGGAATACTTCCAGGCGCGAGAGCACAACAATGCGAATAAATTGGGAAAAGAATGTTTTTTATGACGAAAAACACACAGATGCTCTTTAACACTCTGCTTTAATAATTTAATATCAAAAGACATATATATGTTAATATAATCGTTGCCTGAACGAGAGAAAGAAAAAAGAATAATATTTATCGTTATATTTAAATTTTCTTCGTACAGTAGACTACTGTTGCATATGAGTTAAAATAACTTTTTTTTTAAATTAGCGCTGACAATGAATTTTTGACTTGGCGTTCTTTGGGAAAATCGTGTGGCTAGGAGGAGATGTGGTGCAACACCCTGTATATTTCGTTGACCATTGAATACGAACATCGCGATAAACAAGTAGCAGCCATTACCCGTGGCACAATATGACGCCATTTCGTTGTATTTACAGAGCGCTGTGAATCTCGCGGAGAGAGAGGAAAAGGACAAAATAAAAGTGATTCTTACCGCTCGAGTTGCCCGCGTTTTCTCCTCTTTGCGTTCCTTTCTATAAGGTATCAACCAGAACGATACAAGCTCGCGTGCAGACGTTCAAATATAGATGGTGGTAAGTGAAGGTGAAATTTGTGATGATGGAATTCTAAAAAAACTCGGCCCTTTGATAGCCAAGATATTTCTAGATGAATAAAAAATTTTTCACTTAGACAAAATATTTCTCTCAAATTGATCGAGTAATTCCAGATGAAAAGTTATGTGTATTTGTTGACTCGAAAGAGATACAGCATAAAACGACGATATATATCGTTTGATACGAAAAGAAAAAAATGTAATTAAAGTGTACACAGAGAAAATAAATCTCGCGTGCACCGCGTAGCCTGTATTTTAAAACAGTCCGAATATACTCTGGAAATTTGTTAAAAATCCGGCCAGTTTTGCGCGACATGGTTAACAAACAGACAAGCGGAGAAAAAGTTAATTTTAATTATGTAGATTTCGCTTTATTTTCGCGAAAGCTGAGTAATGAACCCTCTGCACTTTTGTGGTTACCATTTGCAACGCATGTCATAGATATATGCCCAGGGTTTTACCGGTACCCGCAGTCGGAAGTGGAAGTGAATCCATTTCGCTTTTTCCACCGTAAGCCCAGGCCTGTATGGTACTTGCATCGCTCAGTGGACCGTTCGGAATAACATTGCGAACTGTAAACTGAAAAACTGGCGCGATGTAATCTGCTTTGTCATTAATCTTCGATTCATTCTCGCAGAGATGCTTTGCCTACGAATACGTAAAGCATTTCTGCGAAGGTATCAATGTTTTTTTTATTATTCGTATACGCTATTCAAGGCAAAGTATGCATTGCGATGGATGCTCATGGATTATGGAATCCGAGTTGAGAATGCATCCTTCGCGAAATGTGCTATCGCAATTGGACCGTCGACCGGTCCGAATCGAAGGGATCTCTTTGGATTTCTCCAGTCGCGATATAATGCGGTTTACATCCGCGCGAGTTAAGTTAATTCGAGCATGAGGCTCTTAGTCGCGCAAGAGCTCGCGTGGGAACGCGCGATGGCTCCCCAATGCAAAAGTATCTTTAATTTCTTTTGCGCTGACTTTAATGGCTGTTTTTCCGACCGGTTTAAACTTCCAAGTCGAGACAGGGATGGCAAAAAGACTCTACTCGGTAGAGAAGTTTCCACTTTGGTTATTTTTCTTGAGTAATTTGTATTCGAGCGAATTTTGCTCGAGGATTAATAACGTGGGAGGTCAAAGAATCTCCACGAGTAGAGTTTTCAAAAAATTGTGAACGCGTTATAAGATGTGAGATGTTTTTATGAGCTATTTTCGTTATGTTTCGCAGATTGTGAACAAAAGATCGTGAATACGATAATTACGTCGCAAGGAAAAAACACAAAACTATATTCGCGATGTATTTTTGTCTTTACTTTTTGGACGGATTATCGATGTGCTCCATTTATCACCACAAATAGCTGACCAAGTGGAATTAGGCTCGATTCATTTTCTCCTGACTCTAAGATAATTGCCCTCGATATTCTGAACCAATAACGAGGTTTTCTCGAATGCTAGTCGCGGAATCGTCGTTGATAATCCATGTAATAAATCTTTTCGCTTGTTTGCCGATCAGCGAATCGTAGCGCGACGCGCGCATCGTTTGATCAAACACGCAATGGATACAATTAATAACGCCGATTCTGTCGTGTTTACGTGAAATTACAGTTATAAATCCGCCGTATTTGCCGTACCGGAAATATTTACGACTATTCGGCTAGCGATTCGCGACTCGTGATCGCGCGAAATAAAAATTAGGCGCTTTGATTTACAGCTGTGGCCTGAATAAATAGTCTATGTAACTGGAAATGAAGACCATCGCAGGTCCTTCTGAAAACGTCATAGATTTTTCGACGAGAAAAGCGAAATTATTATTCGACTGCATTTTTTCTTTAGCTTTTTCTTTTAAATAACTTAGTTAATTTTTGCTCGGAAATTTAGTAAATGCCAAATGGATTTTTCTGATTATCGAAATATTCTGATACATATTCTAGATACTTACGTATCGAAGCGTAAAAGAATAATGTACGATGTCAGAGATGATTAGCCATGGAATTTATCACGACGGGGGATGAAAACGCAGAATGGGATAATTTATTCGGGTCATTCGTCCGCCCGTGATAATAATTGCGAACGGTGGAAGGCAGTCGATCGATCATGCGCGGATTGCTCGACATTTACGATTTCGTGATTGAACACCCGGCAACCGCCCTCCTATCGACAAAACGACGGGGCGGTCGCTGACTTTATTCCTCCGACAAACTCTAGAATCGGAACACCGCGCCGCGAGATATTCGACTGCGCGGACTGTCATAAACGGCGAGTTTCATCGAAATTAAATTCTAGTATCGTCGTTACGTGTTCGGATTGAATTCTCGTCCGTTTTCTTGTTATTGTCATCGTTGAACACGTGGATATTACTGCATGTATGTGATGCTCGTTTCGAAGAGATCAGATATCCGTAATTATCAATTTTTGGAAAAGCCAAAAAGAACTTCCTTGCCCGCAAACTGTGCTTCAAGAGTTTCAGATTGTCCGCTTAGATAGTGAAATGACAGATAACTGCGTTTTAAAACGCTCGAGCCACTTGTAATTAACTTCTTTACGCCGGGGATCGCACATAAATCAGGGACATTACGCTGAAGCGTGGGCGAGCCACGTTTCTTGGAACGAGATCTTTATTTCGTGGTTAAATTCGCAAAAGCACAAGCTCTGAAACTGCGAGTGCCAAGATTTCGCTCTCGCAACGAAATTTCAGTCGCGACAGCTTTTCGCAAAATTTCCATATGTGAAGATAGGAAAGCGTAGTATTCCTCCAAGGGCAGGGGTTAAAACACAAGAGTAAAAGTCTTTGCTTGTACGAATATAATTAAAATATGCATCTCACGCGTAATTTTAAATATGTATCACGGCGTTTTTACGGCATTGTGAGAATTAAAGAATAAATGATCACATTTTTGTTTGTGAAAATTTAAAACACTATTTTGTACGAATGATATGAGTTTATAAAAAAATAAAATGTCATTATGACTTTGACTCGTTTTGATAATAATCTCTTAAATTTCCTCGGAAATTCTATCCTAGGTGAGCCGGACTTCTCACGCGTGATCGGCGAGAATTGATACGGACGCTTCGATGCGACCCGAAGTAGCTCGTCTCTTCGCCCGTTCCATTCGCATCGATCATCAGCGTGCACGATGATTAATTTAACCTGCAGATCGCACGTCTCGCCGCGTGAGAAAGCCAGACTCCGAATGGATGCTAAATGCGTATCGACAAGCCACTCGCGGCAAGTCGATCGCACGGTACATAATTTCGGATCTCCGCTTTCGTCAATCCAACGATCTCGTAACGTTTTGAGCGTACGTTATTGAAACCCGAGAGCGTCATGTACTATCGATATGTACGTTGGATGAGTCGGATGATGACGTATCTACATCTGTTTGCATCTATAAATTGAATATTACTAAGAGATGCTCTTCGATATTCAGTTTAGGTTATCGTCCGAAAAAATTAAAATTTTTTACGTTTTCTGGAAAATTCTGAATTTTAGCATATTATTCAACTTGTTATAACGACTTAATTCCTTAAATTTGCATCATATATATATAAATATATATAATCATTATTTTTAAAAACGCGAAAGGAAATATATAAATTTTAATACTATAATCAAAACTGACTAAATTTACATGATTACAAATATTATTTAGCATTTTTGGTCAATTTTTTATTTGCTACTATTTTAATATTTTATATGTATCATAATTACAAAAATATTTTTAAAAACGATACGCGGTATTAATTTCGTCGAAACTCGCGTGTTTCTTAATTGCGAAAAATTATAAACGAAAACACAAGTCCTATAGAAGAGAGCTGAATGGTGGTGCCGGTGTAATTAGCGATGAAAAAGGAGATCTGCGACGCGAGGTGTAAGGGAACGCCCATTCGTTATTTCGGAAAAACAGACGGCGCCGGGAATACCGGAGATGTTATTGGACGGCAAATATCCGCGGCTAGAGGCAAGATTTTACCCTCGGTGTAACGCAATATGAAGTCACGCCCGGAAGCCCTACGATTGAGCAAAACCACAGACGAGCTGTGTATACGGATTGCTTCGAGTATATCTCGTGTCTCTAATAACATTGAGCAAGTAATGAGAGAGAGAGGCAAGAGAAAGGATGATTACAAGAGATATTAAAAACAAGTAATTGAGAATTATCGTCAAATAACAACACTATGCGGGATCTTAGCGGATAGATTTCACTTTTTTTCCACCAAATTTCATGGATCTTTTAATAATAATTTTACGATTATTATATATAGAATGATGTATCTTAAGATATATAAATTTAAAATTAAATTTGGTCGTACACAGTGTTGAAAGACAAAACAGTATTTTTTTAGTTCCTTGATAGTCATGCATCTAGATGAATTCCAAGTGTAACATCCTGTATGTTCGCTTTGTGGAAAACAAGACGACTTGCCGGTGCGATCGAACGAATGAAACCACAAGACTACTTTTGTTTGGTTACGAACGAGTCCTATTACGGAGATATAAGACAAACAGCTTTCGGGATTCCCAGAATGGTTTACTGATCGATACTGGCTTCTTCCGTGATGCGAGATCGGCATAGATATGAGTTGTTCGGGAAATGCATTTGGAGAAAAGTTTCTTGTTTTTACGATAACGCTTCTTTTTAATTCTGCGTCACGCGTAATCGCTCCGACAGTTATGTAATTTTACTTTCCCGTGATATGCATGAAAAGTTTTTCTTGTACTTGTAACATTTGCAATTTATGTGTGCCCGAAGTTTAAAGCGTGTTAAAAATGGACATCCGGAAAGAGATATGTCGTTTATTGCTTTAAATATGAATGACTGCAGGCTCAAATTTTTTTCCATAAAACTGTTTCAACGTTTTTTCATTGCTGCTATGTTGCATGTCAGTTGTAAAATCAGTTTGCGAAATTTGAAATAAAGCTACATATATATCTGGAATCGTACAAGTCAAATTTCGCTGTATCCGTTGCTCTGAGTTTCGTCTCAAAGCATTAATATCCGAAGCGCTGATATGCTCTCGGTATAATTTCTGTTTCGCCGCATCTAGCCGTCGCGAGCGTGCGAAGTAAGGGATGATTCCACAAATTACAACGGAAGGCGGTTATCGCGGGCGCGATTTAAATGGAGCGTAAATGCCGCGACAGCCGCGGAAACCGCACGAACATTCAGCACGCGTCGTAAGCATGACTTCCGGCTTGGGATATATAATATGGATGTTGTCGATATTTTGATGTGTATCGAAAATGTCTATGTCTCGATAGAGACAAAGATAGATACATAAATTTACTAGTACGATATCTTTAGTGATTGTATTGGATTCAGAAGAATGATAAAATAATTCTTCTGAAATTCGCTAGAGGAAGAGATAAAAATATAGAACAAAAACGTAAAAGCTTGGCAGTAGATTAGGGCAAATTAAAAAGATTTGAAGATCATGCGTGCACGCACGATGGAATTAGAGAGAGAGAGAGAGAGAGAAAGAGAAAGGCTGAAGAAAAAGACAGGGAAAAAAAGAAAGAGTTAAGGTGATTCATTGATAGAAATATTAGTAGTTTGGACGGAAAGTGCGATATATTTTCCGCTATTATCACCATAATGTTAACACGTTGGCGTCAACCGGAACGTTCCATTATTTTATTACGTCATTCCATTAGTCCATTACTTAATCGCAGAAGCCGCGATGGCGAGGGATTATAATCCGGAATCAGCAGGAAATGGATGTAACAGCACGCGCTGTACGTTATTATTTCGTGTCGCAGGTAATTGCGAAACGATATGCGACCGGGTTTTCATTTAACGCGCGAAAATACTTATGTCAACGAGTGTTCTATCGAGGATATATTTTCTAGGCAGATTCTAGAAAGAAAGAGGAAAGTTATTTTTGTATATCATACGAAAATATTCTATGAAAAGGAATGTTATTAGTTGCTTTAGTATTCGAAATTTTTATTTATATTAATAATAAACAATGTAGAAACTAATAAGAGCAATTACTTTGTAAAGTTGATATTTTGCAAATCATAAGATTAACAATTTTAAGTGAATATGCGCCGCTTCATCTACGAATCGTTTAAATATTTCGAAATCGATTTTTCTTCAATTAAGGTTTTCATGCCAGCATTCTTTCCACAATTCTGTTGAACTTAAATATCTTTGATCGAAATTAAGATTGAAATTATATGGCTATATATTATCATTTGGCAATTTTTTTTAGAGTTCAAGATTTCGTTTATCTTCTGTCATCGCTGGTCGATACCGATAGCCTCGGATCCGACGACAGACAAGACTGATGTCAACGTCATCATTCTCGATAACGCCATCATCGATCGATTTTGACGCCACGATGACCCCAGTGGGGTCAGCCGCTTGACTGACATGACGTTTATTGCCTCACGTAGCTTCGACATGACAAGTCAGCTATTCAGAATTCATTCTCCGGTTTCATATCGAACTTCTCTTCGCCCTGTTTAACACAGACATTGACTTTTGTGGTCGGAAACCATTTCTCGGAAAAACTTTCTGTGTATAAAATTAATTATCTTAAGAGGCTAAACTTAGAAGATTTTATGAGAACTCAGAATTTAAAAATCATGAGAAACTGATTACATTTATAATATAAGACAGATTAAAATATGTGTGTGTGTGTGTGTGTGTGTGTGTGTGTGTGTGTGTGTGTGTTTTGGGGTTAATTAATAATATAACTAAAAATTTTACGATTACTGAAGTATCATTTATGTTGAAATTTTATGGCATAAAATGGCAACTGACAATTAGAGTTTATGTTCACCGTAGTCTATTCGGTAAAATGTTAACCGCCCGTCAAAATTGCCAAGCAAGGCGTAAAACCACGAGATGTTGCTTGTTGTAACATTCGGCACGTGCGACCCACTTGTCGGCGGTAGATGATGAGGAAAGATCCCCTAGGACCCGCGGCACATTCTGGAGACAAATGTGCCTCGTGCAAGCCTGCGAGACGAATTCAGCGCGTTTCTTTCAGGTTGAAAAATCCTCGATTAGATAGAAGAAAATATTAAATATGTATATTAATGCACAAGTGGAAAGACAACAATCTACAAGCGTACAAGTTTTAATGAGATAGCGCATAATTCTCTAACAAGTTTCAACTTGGTACTTTCTTGAGAAATTTAATGAAGAGTCGTTGCTTCGTGAATTTTCAATATTCAACCTTCGCGTTTTACATTCGGGAACATACGCAAACGTCGATTTAGTAATACATCTCTTCATTGATAATGGACTTACAAAAAGCATTTATTAAACGAGCTTCGGACGAATCGGAGTTTCGTTTGGAGTCATTAGAGCGGGAAAGCGGGGAAATGTTGCGCGACACTTAGCACGCGCGCCCCATTTTCCCGTAATGGACGACGAGAAAGGGCTCGTAAGACCGAAGAGTTGCTCGGGTAGTAGCGTGTAGCTACATAAAAGCCGGCGTGTACCTCGCGACGGAATGCTTAACCGAGATCCGAGTTCCCTTTGGACGTGAGAGAATATGATACGTCATATATGGAGTGCCCTGAACATTGATGAAATGCGGAGCCGGAAATGAGTAATAATGTTCTTGAATTCTTGATCTAAAGATCTCCTTAGCTTTTCGAGATTTTTATTTGTCTTACCTATGACGATCTCGTCTTAAAATTTTTCTAATTTTTTTATATTCACGCAGATTTTAATTCTTAGACATTAAATATTTCTATGTATCTTTCTTTTAGTTTCCTTGAAATTCCAAAAATTTCAGAAATTCCAAAAATTTTGATTATGAATATATATATGAATGCTCGATTTTTCTCCATATTCTTCAGTGTCTTTGCTAATATCTTTGTATCGTTCGCGTGTCGACAGAGAGTGAAGAGAAAAGGGATAAAAAAGATCTCGCATAACTTAACGTCACTATATAATTTCATAAGGCGGCGACTTTTTGCGGAATTTCCCGTCGGAACGTTCCATAAAAATTGCGCTGTGCCGTATTCCGAGGCATTCTGCCGTGATAATCGTTATCCTTCGTCGGAATACAGGTGTTCTTGCACCTACCACCTCCCTCTCACCTATCCACCCTCTGGCGGATTCGCAACGGTAGCCGAAGCTAAGAGCGTAGGCAGGGCGGGAAGGAAAGGGGACAGAGAGAATTCTTCCGGGGAAAGTCGAGGAGGTCGTTTAACGACATGCCATACTCTTCGTGCTTGGCATGCGGGCCTTATTATCCCCTGACGGAGAGTTTCCATAAGGCTTCTCCTATGGAAATGGATGAAGACGTCCTCGCGAAAGGATAAAAGATCCCACTGGTGCACAGGATTAGACCGTTCGTTTTTATATCCTATCGGATACATCTGGATGTTGAGAGCTTGAAGCTGTCTTTTTATCCTTCATTTTGATTCTTGTAAGACTTCAATGGAACCTTATTATTACAAAGCTCTTCTTTAAGTAACATAATGAATAACTATCCGCCGTAACTAGACATAGATTTTAACCGAATAGAATAATAGATATAAATTATAAAAATTAAAAATGATATATATATATATAAATATGATTAAAAAAATATATAATAGATGATGAAAAAAATATATAATATAATATTAAAAAATATATACATAGTAAATATACATCACTAAGAGAAAATTTAGTCTCAAAGTACTCCGCGGTTTTCTATTTCATTAATCTTCATGAAAAATTTTTCAGCCTTGAATGTTCTTTACTTTGCATAAACTTTATTAAAAGAAACTGTTAATGATTTTCTTGGTGGCAATTTATGTGTTCTCAGGACGTTATAGTTAAAATTGAGAAATTTTTAAAAGAGATGGAAACGAGAATTCTATCCTATTACGACTATTAAAAATCAACGATGCCCGAAGCTCTCGTTTACAGAACGAGAATTAATCGCTTAGCCGATTACAGGAAATCCTTCCTCGATGAAGATCAGTCCTGAAAATGTCGGGGTGCGCGTAATCATGGTGTAGACCTTAACGAGCGCTTTTACGAGCTGCATCCTGTCCCCTGACTCCACCACGCCGTCCCATAAAGTCTTTTTTATCTTCTCGAGGACGAGATAGAAAGAGGGGTAGGCAGAGGAAAATTTCTCACTTTAACCGTTAGGCTGCGGCGACGCGTTACACTCTAATTAGATGATAATCGAGTGCAATATCATCATGCTCGCCGCGCCACAGATCGAAATAAGACGTCCGCTTATTTTACAACGTTCTTCTTTGAGCAGGGTAAAAAAGAAATTTCCAGGACCTCGCTATGTGGGGCTCTAATCGGCGGTAATGAGACAGTAATCCTGAAAGACATACGGGGACTCCTACGGAGTGTATAGCCACGTCACCTAGCAACTGTTCCTCCCGACGAGAGCTGCCACGTGGCTGTTTGTTATCTTGCCACTGATTGTAACGAGGCCGACTTAACAGCGCGAGCACGTCATATAACATTCGCGCGCGCGGTTCGCCGGGATGCCCCGGTTCCATTTGTCCTAATCAGCCATAAGTTCAGGATACTGTTTGTAAGGCGTAATGAGAGTTGCCATTGGCTTGCCACGCTGCATCTCACGGTATTAACTACCAGAACCGCACTCTCGACTCGCGTAAGTTTCGTTGCAATTCACGAGGTAACTTGAATTTCGAAATGTAATGGATATTGCTCCACGAATTCCGGTAGATATCTAATTCCTTTGGTGATAAAAGCGTCTTTGAAGAAGAGCATTTGAATTCTTTAAGATGTTTCTGTACGACTGTAGACATTTTGAAAGACTTTCTGATTAACTCGTATATTATTTAGCATCAGCAGTTACAGTTGCAAATGCTTTCTTCTTATTTAAACTATATTTATGAATCTTAATCAGATTGCTAAGCAAAAGAGCAAATTTGTGATAAATCAGAACAGAAGTGAGATGAATTTGCGTATTCCCGATACAGAGCTCTTGGAGAAGGATTATTTGCCTTCAAGCTCGATCACGGATTTACTTATCAGAGGTGACGCTCGAGACAAGATCGATGATCAAAGAACGACGCGTCTCTATCTATGCAATTATGGCGCTTTGATATCCTTTTTCTTTGTTTGTCGTCGTCTCTGAGGCATGAATATCTCTATCAGCCGCCGTCAGAATAATCGTTCGGCGATCCAAGACCTTTGATTATTTGATTGGTCGCCACACGGAAATCCATTATTTAATCTTTCGTAGAACTGGAAGAAGGGAGTTTCCGCCGCACGCGGAAGTTCCCACGAAGGGTGACGGGAAAGTTCGTGGTTATATTGGGAATGTGTGTGAGTGTGCAGATCTGTGTCCTACACCGAGTTTGAGTTACAAGGTGTCTAGTGTCCTATAATCCACGATTGAATGCACCAATGTCAATTGGAATTCATCGCGTTTAATTGAATTTTCTCTTTTTATAATATATCATTTGGAACAGCAAAAATAAATTACAATTAAGTTTCTTATTTATCTTACGTCTTTTGATAAAAATTGGAATAAATAAATATCCAATTTGTACTTATCAAGATTAATATCCTAAAAATTACAACAAGACGATAATTGAGACGATAACATGCGATACATTATATTCTTTCGCAATTGCTTTTAGATTCACCCGACGAATTGACCAATAAAATGATATTCCAAGAAAATGGGTTGCAAATGGAACGGATGAAGGAAGGGACGAAAGAATAGATCAGAGTCCTTTACTCAAGATAACCATTGCGTGGCTCCTTGATATTCTCGCGAGAAACTACTACACGGACTTAGCTCGGACTGAGCTCGAGCTTAAACGTGGCATATCGCGTTTCGTTTCCACGCAAATCGCACATTACCCGACCGACGAGATTGCCGCCACGCAATGGCTTGATTTAGATTCCTCGAGAGGATATTGCACGTTCCCGGTTCTAATCGGCCGCGAATTCGTGCACCCCCTCTGCTGCGGGCCCTCGGACGTTCGCCCCGTAACGTTCTTTCTCTTCGCAATTATTTTAACGGCTCGGAACTTTCGTGGCTAAAACCGATAAACGCTCGATAATGTCGAACTATGTACTATTACTTTCCGACTATTACGTCGGCTGTTTGACGGCAATCACATTAGTTCTTAACCTGAGAACGATAACGCGGATAACCATTAGAGTTCCACACAAACACATTTCTTGTCTACAATACTGTTAGATTAGCTGCACCGTTTTGGTAGCCTGAAATTGTTTTACCTTCCTACGCTAATAATTACTGTTGCTGTTATCATTTAATACGATAATAAATAATTTCTTACTTTATCGCTAATCTCGTTTATATTTTGAAAGTATTATACAAGGATTATCTCGTGTTGCCACAATTGCCCTGAAATGTGCAAATGTATAAATATTCACATTCACGTCCTATTGTTCAGCTTTTAGCATCGATTTATTTCTTGAATGTTTTTTTTTTATCATTCGCAGCTTTAAAGCACTCGATACGTCGAAACGCGATAAACTCGGCTCGCGTCGTTTAAGCTGTGCGATCGCCTCATTTGTGAGGTCACTCGCCGGAATAAACGGCGGAAATGTTCCCTCGGCTTTTTTTTGTTTTTTCTTCCTTCTTTCTTTTTTTGCGGGGGAAATTACATATCGAGAAACCGTCGAATCCGTTCGCAACGGTTCTTTTATTGGTCGAGTAGGCGCGCTCGCGCGCGCGCTCGAATCCGCTCGCGTCGGCGAGGATTTTGACGAGAGAGCTTTCCCTGTCGGATCGAGAGGCCTGCCGTTCGCCATCCGCTCTCACGCCCGAAAGCTCGGAGAACCCGTTACCTCACGGAGAGCTTTCCCGTAAGCGAGGCAACCAAAGGAAATGGTAGCGCGGCTAACCGATCATCGACCGTCGCTCGTATTTCGACATTTTCGCTACTCGAGACATTAATCCCAAAAAGATTATCTACAATTTCATTAGGAGATTATTATCTCCAAGTTATATTATTTAATCTAGTACTTTTTAAGGTTTCACATCTAATAAAAATCTGGTAGATTGTTTAGTAGTAACTTTAAACCAAGTTGTTTTTAATATCTTTTATTCTAATAAAATGAGCAGAATTCATTAATACAATTAATAAAAGATTTATGCATTTTTGCATTTATAGAGAAGATAACAACTTAATCTGTCAATGTAATATTTTTGTATTGAATATTAAGTAGATGAAACAAATCTTTTCCAAAAAAAGTTTTCTGATATAAGTTTGTTTTTTAATAAAAATATCACTAATTTTATATATATACATATATATATATATATATATATATATACTAATTTACTTTGTGTGTATTAATTCATTGAGTAGTCGAGTCCAGATAGACAAAGAGTCACTCTATTTGACTAGTGTTTACTTTAAACCAGCGAAACTATCGCTCAGGATTCTCGTCGATTCCCATCTCACCTTCTTCGGAACACAGCAGCCCCTTGAGCGCCCTTTGAAGTCATTCTTTTCCATTTCCACAGTGCCACAGGCCCGTTTGAGCCCTTTACATACCCTCACGCTCCGTATGCAGGCTTTATTTGTGCAGGCTGATAGAGAGGAGCTCCATAAGGCGATCGCGCGCCCGGGCGCGGTTCGGGCGGGCGAGAGAGGAGAAGGTTGCGCGAGGGTGGCTGCCCTCCCAAAGCTTCGGGGGAGGAAGGGCCGGGTTGAGTCGGTCGTTGAGGGCTGGAGGATGATGCCATGGTCCCTGGATCGATCCCGGGGCTACGCCACACATACACACACTACCATCACTACTACTATTGCTCGAACCGGCACCCCCGACCCGCTGCAACCACCGAGCACTGGCTAACTACCTCTCGCAGACATATACACATACACATATATGAATTGCTCTCCGTGCGTGATCTGCACGCTGCGCCAGCGTGTCGTCGCGACACGCTCGAGCGTGTCACGCGTGTGCGCCGACTCATGCATAGATATCAAGTGCACGCGTCCCGGGGGGTAGATGGGGGATTCCCGGCACCAGCACCACCATCGGCACCGACATCGTCGCACGTACATGCGCGGGCATTGATGGTATAGTAGAGGGTGTGAATGTTTTACGTGCGTGTCGAGTTTAACTCTGGTAAAGTGGATGGATGAATAGATAGATGGATAGAGAAGGTATTATGATAAAGAAATTATGCTAATGAAGATATTACAAAGAAATTGCGAACTCCCGGTGTCGCACGGCTTTCGGTATTTAATCTTTGTTCTTCAGAGACAATGGCGCATACCGGCGGAGATATTAAATATTTAAAATGGAAATGAAATACTTGCATAGCAGAGTAACGTAAAGTACAATTAAATATTTAAATATCAAAATGGAAGAACTTAAAGCGCATTAAAGATTAAAATTTAATTTGAATATATTTTTGAGCTCAAAGTAGAAAGAGCGACCGGTCTGCGAACCCTCTCATTTTTAAATTACTACAGTTTCCACGCGCACCTTCTGCGGGGAATAATCCAGATGAAGAAGCAGGTGTTCTTCGATTCGGGTTCGTAATTCCTTCTTTCCTTCCTTTCTCTGCCTCTGCGAGCAGAAATTCCGAACTCGACCGATCTCGCATTACGAATCCGCTGATCGAGCGGTATTTTGAGACGATTTGATCGTGTCGCATCCATCTTCACGGCGTTATTGTATCGATCTATTTTTTTTTTTTTTTTGAGAAAACAGTTCAGACACGTGTGGTTGGTCATGTGTCTTAAAGCAACGAATGACAAGTTAATTTCGGGATGTTAAGATGTCCTCTCTGAATTCTTCGAGATAATATCAATGAATTTATAGTCGACGTTAATGAGGCATGCATTTGTGCCGTTGAAGAAGGAACCTTTATCCATTTTTGTATAATTAGTTAACAAAGAGGCTTTTAATTTCTTAAAGAGTCAATCTCGAAGTCTCAAGATTGTCTCTCCATCTTGAAAGAAAAACTTTGCGGCAAGTTAATTTCGCGACATTACCATAATGAATATTAATGATACACGTAGATACTTTCACGCGTCATTGAGAATACCACAATTAACTTTATGTTATTTTTTAATTTATTCATTATATTGACATTTTTTATGGTGAGACGAGGTCACCTGCAATTTTCTTCGCAATTCTTTTTCCACAAGTTTCACGACCTACCGCAATCTCTAAGATTGTCCATCTCTTCGGTGAAACGTATAAAAAATTTATGCGAACCTCGAAATTTTCTCGCCGGCGGAAGTGTGTCGGTCGGATTTACTCCGACGTTGTTACGTGACATGCTTCGAAACGCGAGAAATCGACCCACACGAGAGTGCAATAGTCGGCGGCGGGGCGAAAATTCCCGACATTAAGTCGCCGCTAATTCTCACGAAGACAATAACACTTCTTCTTCGTGGGCGTCGTTCTAAGCCCTAGCCGAGTCATTTTGTGGTCCAGGTTGTCGGAAGTTATCTCATATTTATCGTGGCCATTGGGATGCCATAGGGACGAAGGTCCATGTATCCTTTCGAATTTTAAGCCAGAGAGAATTATTTAAACAGCTTCACTTATCGAATAAAAGCCTAAATCGAATAATTTATCGGCATTTATAAACGTTTATTTAATACATTGGTATTAAATTATATAATAATAGATATAAAATGTTCTGGTCTATGTGACGAAAACCTCGACATCGCTAGATCAAAAGTGACGAAATTTTGCTTCAAGAGTCAATGTCGCGGAATAAATGCGACATTCACGGCGGAACCACGAAACCGCGATCATTGAACCGAAAGATGAAAATGAGTGCGTTCATCGAGACATTATCCATCCACTTTGTCGTACGCCGTCAATTACTTAACGACTCAATTTTGGATCTTCTTCGATCACTACTTTCAATGAACTTACGTAACAATAATAATTAACGAAACGGTATTTCTGAATTTTCCGAAGATGTTAGATAAGCGATGTAGTAAGAGAAGCGGTGTAATTCTGTAAGGACAATTCCAACTGGGAATTCCGAACACACCACGAATCGCAATCGCTCGCGGCTTTCGTGGCGACCAGATCGAAACTTCGTCGCGAAACTTATGCGACGCGGAATTGCGGTGCTCACTGTCGCGCGAGAAACCGCCATCTTTCAATGTATAGTTTGGTAAGAGGATTTCCGCCTTTGCACGAACGATGCACGCCAGGCGCGTTCAATTTTCTGCTTTTGTCCGCTCCTAATTACGAATTTCATAGCTGTAATGTTGTTAGAAGTTGACGCGCTCTCGCGCCTTGCTTCGCTCGCATGGTTCCGACGTTTGCGTTTCTCTGTTAATTCGCTTAATAATATAATTTACATCGTAATAAACCTTTCACTCGATGCCATAAACTTCGATATTTCTTTGTGCATCGAATAATTCAGCGCTTCTAAGGAGCTTGTCCTCCTCGCTGATTAATGACGGCATATTAAATCATTCACGCTGATATAACACATATCTCGTATAATTTAGATATATCAATGAAATATTAATGAAATATTAATAAATTCTGTACTTAACGATTAGATACAGTCGTGGTGGCTAAAATAACAAGAGTAACAAGAATCTGCTTTTAATCTGCAAAACTCGACTTTCCGACACTTCGTCATGCTGCCTTTATTGAGTTAAGCAAGGCGGATTATCAGGAGCGATACACTTGAGCCGGCAGTCCGCATAGTCGAGCAGGCGTGCTAGATAGCGGAGGAGTCTGCTTCATTATCTAATTTAGTGCCACCCCCGAGGACGCTTGCGGCACATTGGCTAACCTATTCGATCCTTTTTCGCCTTGGGGACTCGAGGGACCTGGGATAATTTAAGTCGCATCGAACGGGAAATTCGCTGGTACGCGGCGAACGAATTTCAAAATATCTAAATTTCTTTGTCACCCTCGAGGAAAAATTCGACGAACCGTCGTTTCAGTGCTATATTTCGATGAAAAAAAACGGATACATCTTCTTTAGATGAATAATCGAGGAGTTTAAAGAGTTTATAGTCTATCACGTACCTCTCTCATTTTGTACATCTTCATTTCTCTGTAAGCGAGTATGATGAAAGTTGGGAGGCGTGAAAGGGAATTTGGTCAGAATATCGAAATGCGCTGCTGTCGGAGAACATTTAGTTTATTTTTCCGTCAGTAGAATAGTGACTTAGTTATTAACTTCATTCTGAATCACAGGTTACGCTGATCGAGCGTATAATGTCTATCGCATACGGCTTCTTTATCATAGGCAAATAACTATTAACACAATATTCTCGAACACGATCTATTCTCCGATCGGAGCTACTCAAAAATAAAGATAAAAACGAGAAGATCGCAAAATTTTGGAAATCTTGCGCGGAAAATTAATTATTAAATAGTATAATTTAAAGAGAATAATTTTTGCAAAATTAAAATTTTGTAAATTAATAAATTTAAATTAAATTATTCTCTGACAAATATAATTAAATGAATTATGAGATACGAAAACTTAACTGAAACAAAAAATAATTAAAACAGAGAATAAAGAAATAAAAAATGTATGTTTTGTATTATATTTATGTTTAATTATATTACATTATAAACGGTAATTTGGTCACTCTTGCGAATCACGAGAACAGGAACTTTAAACTTCTCGATTATTCATCTAAAAATGGTGTAGTATCTCACCGTAGTATCTCACCGTGTTAGTATTGGACGAGTCAGTAGAGTCAAAGGCGATTCAATGTTCGCACACAAACGACGAGGCTCGAGACAACGAGGGATAGGAATATGCAACATATGCTAACACTCACAATCTGAAGAAATTTCGTGGATCGGTTTATTAATGTACGTCGCTCTGTCTGACATTTATTGAGGAATAAAATATTTATATCTTCACGCCGAAAATAATAATCTTTATTTAGAGAGCACTTTGGAGGACTCATTAAATGCACGCGTGGCAACTCATTTCGCACAATATTTTCTCGTTAATTTCATTAGGAACCTTGAAACTGGCGGTTTTCCCGATGGCTGGTAACAACCAATTAAGTTGCTAGTCGATTCCAGCCTGTTTCGCAGTTTCGCAACTAGCTATATTGCATTTAATAAATCCGTTACAGTGCTGCAATATGCCGCTCAAAAATCGTTGCCTTCGTTATATAAGGGTTTCTGAATTGAAATTTTACATTATCCGAGTTGTCTTCGCATAAGTATGGGAATCTTTCAAGAAGATCCAACTTTTCTCTATTCTCTTATTTTCTTAAGAATTTTAATAAAGCATTTTTATGCCATATATTATGGTTTCATATGGTATTCGCACATTCCACAATTTTTTAAAATTATTTAATCAACGAACGCAGTATTAAATCTTGAATCGTTGACGAGGAAGCTTGAGGCGCGGCTTTGAGCCATATATGTATTTGTATTTCGCAGTAACTCGCTTATGAAGCTGGGTATGTGTCTACGTGCATCCATTTCTACGGGCAAATGGCGAACACGATTTCCGAGCATAATTTCCTCGGATTACGTTAAATCCAAACCCAGGTTGCATTTTACCGAGAGCTGTCGAGCTTTCGAACCGAAGTTGGAGTTGCCGAACTGAAATAAAGCAAATATAAACATAATAAAGACATTGACAGCAAATAAATGCATGTTACAGAATACTTGAATTAAAATATTAAAATCTAAAATATTGTATTTGTCATAAATAAACAATTTTATACAAAATAATCTCAAAGCACACAGCGTACTATAGATTATTATAGATTTTGTATACGATTTGCCATGCACATCTGTCCTGCCTGCTAAATTGTATCGCATATAAATAAATTTAGTATATCGTTGTATTATAAACATGTTAATTATCTTTATACACCGCATGATTTTAATTACGCTTTATAAAATTTCAGAACTATAAGATACAATAATAGAATAAATAAATTGAAAACACACACGCACACTAAGAAGATAATTAAAATGGATAATTAAAAAGGAGATAATAGCAGTTGTAATAAATAATTGAAGATTTGTTGAAATATAGGATTGCCGAGTGGAAATTATCGATCAGTCAGTAAATTATTATCATGGATGGACGATTATTAACGGCCATGTTGCATCATTACCAGCTTGTTGACGGATCAGTTATATCTCTCTCGGCTTGTAAATCTGGCTAGAGCTGTCGAGAAGCAATAATACAATTACAAACTATTGCGCCAGTTCCAGTGATTTACTATTTGGATTATCGCAGATTTGCATATCCGGCGACATCGATACGCTATCGAAAGCACCCGCTACTGAATTTTCAACGAGTGCTAGTTTTACATATGCGCTGTATGAACATGAATATGAACATAGGTATTTTACAGAAAGAAGTAAATTAAGGAGGATAATTATTGTAGTGGCGTTAGAAAATCGAAGGGAACAAATATCATTATATTCAATAATATATTTAGATAAAATATGTACAAAAATTTTACGCAGTCTCTTGGTTACGCAATTTTAATGTAGCTATTTCCACATTTTAATAAAATGTTTGTTTACGTGTTAATTTTAAAAGCAAGGAGTATGTATGCGATTGAACAAAAAAATGTTGTTAATATTGTGAAATAAATTTCAAACGGATTGTATTTGCAGTATTTAATCGCAAAATTGCATGAGCGTTTAACGACTAATGCCAGCGCTATTTCTGTATAACGGTTATATCGGCGCTTTCGCGAATCCGATGATACGTCGATAATATTGTTAAGCTTCAAAAATCGCGCATCCCTGTTGACGTTGATAAACGACTCGAGCCAAATAAATGCGAAATCCATAATCGGGCATTTACCCGGTAAGCCTTGAAACAAAATTTGTGCCCGCACTGGTCGATCATTAGGATAATTGAGTAAACATCGCATATAAATAAAACTAATTGGCGAACATACACATTTAAATTTAAATTTACCGTTCAAATAATTAAGTTCGAAATCGGCATTTTCAAACAAGATCATCTCTGCGCGTTTTAATTAAATATTGGAAAGATCCGAAAATCTATATTGTTATTTAAATTTCAAGATTGCCCGTTAAGATTAACACTTTGAAAAGGAACCATTTTTATTAGTTGCGTCGAAACAAAATAAATTTTAACGATTACTCAGAAATCTTAGCTTCCTTCAAATAAGATTACATTATATATTTCGCGTGTTTTACTACTGATTCGAAGATACCGAGGTCAAATGTGTTTCAAAATCGAAATTTAAAATATCAATATCTGTATGAGTTGAGTATTTCGTACTGTTATCGCGCAGAATTATCTTAAAACTCAA
Organism: Cephalotes varians; assembly: GCA_037157785.1. Taxonomy (NCBI): domain Eukaryota; kingdom Metazoa; phylum Arthropoda; class Insecta; order Hymenoptera; family Formicidae; genus Cephalotes; species Cephalotes varians. The sequence goes on along the minus strand of JANQDE010000025.1, from coordinate 482,526 downwards.
ATTTTATTCAGGTATAGGTATTTCATTGCATTAATAATCCATCATCGAATCTAGTTCGGACAAACAAACGTTATGTCATAATGGAATGACGACGTAGCCGGTTGCTTAACGACGCTCCTGTCGCGTTTCGCGATCGCGTTATTGCATCCGCGTCGTTTCGTCTCATTAGAACGACGATAGTACGCAGCTCACAGTGCGCATCGATCCATCATCAAAGCGCCGCGCAATTCCGTCGAACAAAGTTGGACCGGATGGTAACTCGGGCTTCGGAGTGGCGGATTCGTTTGCGTCCACCAGTCGTAAAGCCGGCCGCGTGTATACACGGGTCACCGTTCTGTATACCAACGTCATTTTCACGTGTGTAGCTACATCGGATTACGCCGTGGTAGTTCCGATGCGCTCGTACAATCGAGATTTATCGAATCCCTCTCAATATCATTGCGCTCCTTACTACTCACCTTATCTCTCACTCGCATCTCGTTTTTCTTATCTACCTTTAGTTTCCGCAATAAGTTTTCTATTCAATTGTTCTTTATATTTTTCATATATGATGTGATGATAAGATCGGATGTATCTTATTTTTGGAGGTTTCTTTTGATGAAATCTCGGATTTCTTTCCTCCAATTTTACTTAATTATATATTATTGATCTGTGGAAAGTTAGCTTATTGGTTGTCATTATAGCTCAACGCCATACATTCGCCACACATTTCTATGTAAATCGTACAATATATATTTCTCTCTATGTACATGTATTGCACCTGAAGCAATTTACTCCCCGAAGCATAATAAAATTCTCATTCCACACATTTTTTTTCTCCCTTTCTTTCTTTTCCTACATTTATCCTACATTTATCCTAGCTTGCTCTAGCGAGTGTCTCTATTTATCCGACTGTTCTATCGATTCGTTTGTCACATCTTTTTTTACCTGTTCCACTTCATTCTGTTTTACACTTCATTTATTCTATTTGTTTCTTCATATCTATACTCACCTTAGCCCTTTTTCTAATTTCTGTCTTCTCTCTTTCTCTCTCACTTTTTACACTATTTATCTATTTTCCTGTCGACGAGTACAAGAAGTAGGAAAGTCGCTAATGTCGGACATCGCAGGTTTCATGGGTCGACTATCAAACACCACTCGGGGATTTCCTTTTCCCACGAACATACGACATGGCGACATGGCGTTCCGCAAGCCGTTTTTGTTTTGTCATCTTGTCGAGGACTATCTCGCCGATGCGTTTTGACGACCGCGGCCCATCCAGTGCACAATCCGAGTGGTTCCGGTTCCCTCGGGTATCCGGCAGTTCCGTTTGTTTCGCTCCCTCTCCTCCTCTCGTTCGCTCAACGCATTTATCGCACTCGTTACCGTTGAGCGCAAACGCGACACTCGGATCGCGCAACGCCAAATCACGCAGGAATTTAATTCAACGCTTAATTCACTCCGCCCTGAAATGCGTTACGGATGTAACCAAGCGTCGATCGTGCATAAATGACTCATACAGCAAAATCGGATAAACCGAAAGTTATTTATATTATTTTTATGAAAAATTACGTGAGATTATATAGAAATAAAGCTTATTGAAAAACACTTTTTCTTTCGTATGCGCTAACGTTGAAGTTAATTATCTTTTCCCAAGAAAGAGAGACCAGACATCAGATATATCTTAAAAGGTGATCGATCATCTCTTCTCTCCTCTCCCTCAAACTTTTCAATTTATCAAGTCTTAATATACAAGAAAGTCTTACAAAGGCGTCGTAAATTCCTCTGAAATTTTTCGTCCCGTGAAAATTAATTACGTCTTTAGAACTCTTTCCAAGTTTAATCTTCAAATAAATGATGCTGCTGTTTAATCGATCTGAACGATCTTCCCTTCAAATATCGCTTGTCGGCTCGCGAAATAAATCGTCCCGTGGCATTTTTCTTTATTTCCCATTTTTATATTATGTTACGCTTTCTCAATCCATGTGTAAAATTCTAATGTAATCATCGAAATAGGACTGACATCGGAATTCAAAGAATAAATTCCGATTAGAAATAAATTGTATCGATCGCCGGCTCTTTTGCGGACCGTATATAAGCGCGGAATAAAAACCGAACGGCTGCCATTACCGGGTGATTGATGGAGTGTTAGGGGTGGAGTACGAGGCAAAAAAAAGTGGCGGTCTCGGTCAAGCGGTACTCGGGTTGGATGTATGCGAGCGGTAGCCCACCGTCAAAGTAAATACCCATTGTTGACTATCGCTCAGAGATTGTTTTCCCGAACATTGATGGTCCGGTGTATTTCCGTCGGGCATTACGAGCAGGCGATCTGCATAAAGGTTAACAAGGTAATTTGGTACCCTCTTATCATAAGGATTATGCATAGGATGCGTACAAATTAATGACTAAAAACTCAGTCGTCGATGTCGTCTCTCTCAAAGAAATGAAATCGAAACCGATGTCGCGCGAGTTTAATCGTTCTTTAAGTTGTGTGATAACAACATTCTATTCGTTCATTGAGAGGATGAAAGTTATAGCGATATCGGCTACTTAAACAGAGCGAGAAGAACAGCGTAAGAGAACTTTGTAAATATTTTTACGAGACGCTGTACGTGCGGAGGTAACGTGAAGCGTCAATGCGGCACGGCGCACCGGAGTGCCGGATCGAAGAGGGATCGCCGCTATTAGTCGGCGAAGTTGAAAACTAGGTGGATGTTGATCTAGGTCGCGTGGCCGAGTTTTACAGTGAGATTATTGCGGCGTGTGCATGTGCATGTGCGCGCGCGCGCGTGTGTGTATGTGTGCGTTTATATGGATGCATGTGCGCACGTGCGCAGAGGAAATGCCTCTACTCACCGTTACCACGCGCAGAGGTAATTGAATCCGGCGATGAATTGAATAACGGCGCAACCGAATGCTGCAAGTGGATCGGATCGTGCGGGCTATTGCAGTGACGTGTTGGAAATAAAAGAATAGGAACGAAAGGGTCGGTGTCTGACAGAGGGTATTGTGGAAAAGTTGGCTAGTCATTTCGTAGTACGAGCGGTTTTCTAAGTAGATTTATTTCGTGTTGGATATTCGCTGTGCATGTCAAAAGTTAAATATTGGAAAATATCAGACGCATATAAACATAAATATTGGTAATAAATCAAGAAAGGTCTCTTTTCACATCAACATTTAATTAAAATTAACGTTGGATTTAGTACGTCAGAATTAATGTCGTTAATGCTATGTTTCTAATAGGAAACCTAGAGTGTGATATATTATACATAAAATGTATTGTATCCTATTAATTATAATTATCTTAGATAAAAATACTCGATGCTCAAATAAAATTAAAATAAAATGATAATCGAATAAAATGAAATCTATGTGATAACCAATTTCCAAATTAAAAGTTTTACACACCAAAGCCAGAATTAAAGGAGTTAATATTTCGGCTTTTAATTTACGAACCAAAAATCTCTTGAAACGCACGATATTTTTCAAATTAGTGAAAAAGCTTCTGCGCCTTTGATCAAAAGAGTCGCTCGCGACTTTTTATCTCGAGTGGTAACGCGTTCGCGGAACAAAATCGCATTCCGCGCGTCAGCGATTTTTCCAGCGCGCGAGATTTTCGCGCGAAGTGATTATCTTGCGACACCCCGGCGACGCACATAAGCGGAACGATTATGGCATGGTGGAAATAAAAACCACTTTTACCTCCGAAAAACTTTTTCAACGCGGGATGTACGATAACGGGTGATATGACCGAGATAGTACCAATAAACTCGATTTTCAAATAATTTGCTATTTTTTATATAAACAATTAACTTGATATGCATACTTATTAACAAAATATCTATATTTTTGTGCTGTATGCTTTACTATTTATCTGTTACCATTTATACAATGTGAATGTTCAAGAGATAACAGTATTGATCAGAATTATTATTGCTACGACTTGCCGTTATTTGATAACAGATAAAGTAATAACGATAATAAAGTGCATTTGCAGAAATTCGACTCAAATTTCCGTCGTTCATGATCGCGAAAATGGCCGATTCTACGATCGCCAATCGCCGACATTTTTCAACCTGGATATTTATTCGGCGCTATCATGGAGCGCACGTGCTTTACGTGCCCACTATATCGTGACGTCGATCGAAAGCGTTTCGCTTAAAGCGATAGTCGTAAGCTTAGGCGATTTCTACTAGGTGTACGAGAAACGTGTGTATTAGATGATGTTTTCACGATTTTATTTGTTTTTTTTTTTTTTTATTGACACTTCGATATTATTATGATTATTATCTAATTGTTTGTCTCAAATAAAATATGCTACATATACAAATATGCTAATAGCTTACGCTGTTCCGCTGTAGAACTTTCTTCGATTGGTCTCAAATCGAATCTGTATCAAGTTGAACGAAACTACCGCAGTATCGAATAGCAATAAATTCGAGATAATTTGTATTACGCTAAAGACTGCACCATCTTAAGAAAAATCCCTGCAAAACTTCTTTCTTTCGTTTTTATCTCGTTTCGAGACACCCAGTAGATTAAGTTACGACTGGGGATGCACGGGAACCGTCCGCGTGAATTTTGCCGATGCATTTCTCTACTTGGATACCAAGCCTTTCGCCATTGTTGAGTATACGTGACCACGTGCGCCGGCTCGCATTAAACTTAAATTAAATCGCGCGACGAGAGAGACGCAGAGGAAAGAGAAGAATGGAGAGATGAAAAGAGAAACTAGGGTAAAAGATACAGTGCATTTTACGAACTGGCGCATCGAAGGACTGGCCACATTTTCCCCAACTGTTCTCGTTGTCGTTGATGCTCGTGGTAATGTACGGTACAACGCATACGCGGATTTGTAATAAAAATATGGAATTATGCCAGGAGGACAGTACAGCGGCGTTATTAATGCATGTCCATGAAATTGTGAGGCTGCAACACGAGCCGTAATCATATTTACAGTAATATCGTGGTTTCCTCATATTATTAAATAAAAATGTAAGCTACAGATAACAGCGAAATGCTGTAATTAATTTTTTAAATATTTAACACTCTGCAAAATATGTTTTTGTTTAACTTTTGATAATTACAATTCGAGACAAAACTCCGACAGTGAAATATCCAATCGAATTGCAGAACTCTATATTCAACAGCTTAAATCTGTACATCTTCTATATTTTTAACATGGCTGCAATTCGCATTTGGCATACTCTTTACGTTCTTTTTCGACGGATGAAAATGTTTTATCATCAGTGCGCAAATAATTTGGCGCAAGTGAAAAGTCTGTATTTCACCGATATTTCCGGTTGGTCGAATTATTAGTTCGATTCGTCCAAAGCCGAACAGCGACTGCAATAAATTCCATCGTGTGCCCCTCTTTTTCTTTCTCTCTAACGTATGTGTGTATTACTCTTTTTTATTTGGTTCTTTTCGCTGCAAGTTAACCATCATTGAACGTGATGTGACTCTCATGTGTATCGATTTGTGGATACGAGGGACTCTCTTAAAAAAAGAAGGGATGGACCGAAGAACTGCTCATGTGCCTTTTTTTTATAGAAGAAACCCTAAAAAAGGGGGCTATCTACTCTTTCAGCGTCTAGTAGGGGTGGTGAGGAGAGCGGAAGGTGGAAAGAGACGAAATGACCGGTCGATCCATTTTCTTCGGTCGCGTCTGTTCGTTACGTCCTTTTCCACTTTTCCCTTTTCCACGCTCACCGTTCAGAACAATGGTCTCGCGTTTTCTCGTCCTGCAGAGAAAATATTCCTCTCGGTCGCAAAAAAGCTCGCTCGGCCGGCTAGGATACACGGTGCAGTGGTCGGCACGGTTATAGAAAGAAGCATTGTGAAGAAATACCTCGTTGAATTTATTGGCTTCTGTTTCGCGACGTTCACACCTTAGTCTAACAATAATCCTGATATCGAGTCAGGCGTGTTTTAGAAAAAGTTTTATGGAAGTTTTATTCTGTAAAAAAGTCTCTTTTCCGAAAATTACATACATTTTTTCAGCAAGATTGATGATTATCTCTTCCTCGTAAAGGCACTAGTGGATCGATGTAGACATGTTCCGATCCTTTGGGGTCGTAATCGCAAGTCCTTGCTCGGAATCCTTTTTGCGGTCTCTCGGCACAGCGGAGAGAGCTTGAGGAGAGAGAGGAAAGCTCGTAATTCTTCGAGCGACATCACGAGACGTTTCATTAAGCTTTCACGCCGGTCTTAATTTATTAACGAGCCACCTGGTAAATAAATCCCCTCGGGCTGGTGGGAGAGAAATTCGGCGGCTCGATTAATCGCGTACGAACAATCGACGCGCTCGAACGTCGCGACGCGTTATTCCACGTGTCACCATTAATCAATCGCCAATTAATTATGGTAATTGACGGGCAAGAGGACCCGTTAATTCGCCACCGCGATTATCGCGTAGAGATTAGCGCGACCATCATTTTGATAGAAACGCAGTTGATTATGAAATTCTCCCCTCTCCCCCCCCCCCCCCGCAACTTTAGACAAAGTGCATTATTAAGAATGTGCCGTGAAGCTGCACTATTTATCGCACTTGATACGAAGCGACAAATAAGCAAGATAAGAACATATAAGAAATATTGCTCTCTAGGTGAGTGTACCACAATTATTTCTACATTTCTTCATCTGGAGTTGTGTAATGTAAATTGTTTGTTGCACTCCATGTTGATGCTTCTGGAGAATTATTAATAGCCCATGTACCGTATCTCTGATAAACTTTCCTTATGACGTAAATGACAAAGAAGAATCCTCTAATTAGTACTTTGTTCTGCTTCTAGTCATTATATCTGAAGCGAATCAAGTGATAAATAAGTGAAGAAAATCGATTTAACATTCTTGACGTGCATTGCTACATTAACAAGTAATTCTCTTCTCATCTTATAAATGAATAACGAAATAAACATTTGTTTTATCTTGTGAATATTGATACTCCTAGTAGTAATAAATGTTAATTAATTAACATATACTGTGAATTTTTATTCTGTGTTTTTATTAATTTATTATGAAAATTATGCTTTTTGCAAAATGTCTTATTATTATATTTATAATTATTATTCAACTTTCTTATATAATTTTATTACGTAACTTTGATGCTGCTTTATGTAACTTTGTCAGTTTATTTTTTGTTTCCAACGCTTGTTAACAATCGTTAGATAATTTTATAGAGGAATATATAAAGTTTTATATATTTAGAGAAAACATGAATATCATTGAATAGAAATTTTAATTTCTTTAAAATTCGAAAATTCCAAAAATTTTTCAACCAAATGGATTCATGTGTTATACAATTACACTGATTAGCGAATATCTGGCTGCTAGCAACTGCGAACGCGCAAATAATCTTTAGTTAAGTGATTTTGGTCCTGGGAAAACTGTGAAAGAAAGTAACCGAAGGGGATCTTCTACCACGCCGGAGAGTTCTTTTAATTAATTAATCAATTAAGAGTTTATCTCCGCGCGGGCGTCAAGAGTTTATCGTTGTAATCTAATTAACAAACCTGAACTCGTTCGGTGCGCTCTTTCGGGATTTATTTATCAGAAAATATAAATGTTGATTTTCTAGGAGATTATTCGCCCATGAATTGGATTAATAAAGGAGACTTTATCTTCTTGGTCAACGCGATGTAAAACGCAGGCATAACGGGAATATTAATTAATAGTTTACTTTACCACTACTAAATAAGTTTTTAGTCGCTGTAAACCAATTAACTGAACAGAAATAAGCGCTGGTGCTCTCTGTATTTGCATTCCAAATGTGAAAACAGTTTTTGTCTCAATACAGAAAAAAGTAACTCGAAGAAGTCTCTGCAGTATCTGCATTTTCTAAATTGCATGCCAGTTTATTAAATGAATATTATATAATATTTATTATAGAAGCACACACATATGTACTGCATTATGTGCATTTTTAAACGTAATTTTACCTTAATCAATTGTTATTTGATTTTTTGTTTTTAATAATGAAAAAACATTTTTTGTCAAGGTATATTAATACGTTTAGAAAAATTTATAATTATTTTAAAATTAAAAAAGAGAAAGATTATTTTTATGGTTAGTCATCATCGTGAGCCCTCAGCTTGAAAAAGGCGATTGTTTTTTGTCCTTGCTGCTGAGCCCAACTAGCGAATAATTAGCGAGATTAATTAGCGAAATGTGGGACGGATTGGCAGGTGCTCGCGACAGGATTATGTGCGGTGATTTAATCCGCTTCGACGACATCGTACCCCTTCTGCCGACGTGCGAAATGCAGTCTGACAATTGGTGGTCGTAAAAAAAAACTCGGTGGGTGCTTTCGAGTTGAGGATTATGAACAATACCGCGGCGATGGAAGGAGCATCCTGCCGGACAAAAGAGTGAGATCGCTCGATTCTTCCGAACGAAGCCAGTGATCCCCGTTGCTTCGTTCGCAATTATTTTTTTCTTTTCCCTCCCGCCGTTTTCTCTTCCTCGCTGTATAAATGGACGTCGCGATTAAACGGGCGGACGGGAATTGTTCGGACTCATCGTGGTCGAACAAAAGCTGCGTCTCGTATTTTTATTTTCGCCCGATGCGCGGCACGTTGTTATCAGGTGATGGCAGCAACGGCGGGTTCAGTTCGGCAATGCTATAGAAATGAGTTTGAGCGGTAACGAGGGAGAATGCGTATAAGAGTTGAAGTTGCGTAGCTTCGTGGAATTCTTTGTAAACCTGTGTAAACTTCTGATCTTTTTCATAACTTCGTATTACAACTGATTTGAACTGTCTTTTCGATTTAAGGAAGTAGAAAATAAAAACAAACGTAAGGCTACATATAGGAGAAAATTAGGCAAAACAAGGAAGAAAATTGCATGGCACATATATACAATAGTTATTCGCTTCTGTGAATTCTTGATTTTACGACTTCTTGCTTTCTCAAATTTTCGAAACATTCTCTAATTCGCGAGATTATGTAATAACTTCCAATTTTCAATATTAAATAATTGCATAATCGGGCTTAAAGTTACAGATACACACAAATTATCTTCGTATTTTCTAATGATCTTTAGATAAATCTTTTACTTCGCAGACTTTACGATATCGTGATGCTTTTAAGATCCACGATTTGGGAACGAAATTAAGGTCAATGTAAAAATGTAACTCGATTCAGTTAATCTTTTCATCCTCGCAGCGACTCTCTTCCTCTTTCTGCGGATAAAGTCACCCGCGTCGCCTATTTACTACGACTTAATCCTTGAGCGACGAGCTATATTAATCATTAAAACCGACAGCCGTGCAGATACGAGGCTTTTAGTGATGAATGGCGTCGAGTCGACCTTAAATCTCAAATCGCTCGTAAGTATTGCCATCGCTAGAAACTTGCAGACTGTGCAGAGGCTTTTAACTGCCGCGCACATCCCACCTTCCTATAGCTGAATACTGGACCCTTCGTTCACCATGCCTCACCTTGCCATAGCTCTATCCCTTTCTTCACCCTTTCATTGCGAGATCGGCAACTTTGAACTGAAAATGTATCTGACCTCGATATCTTGCTTTTGTTCTGCCAGTTTGTCGTTTCTCTACCAGCGGTAACTAAATTACAAAGAAAAATTTGAATCTTCATCCTCTTAGCAAAAAGTCACGAACGAATGAACATTAGCTTCGTTGTGCCGCAAGTCTTTCATGCGAAACCTATTCACATATCATTAAGGATTATCTGCTTGTACATGTGGAGAGAAACGCTTTTTGTAGAACAACCTATCAGACGGGTAGAATCTACAAATTTAATATTTATAACGCACAGAGAGAAGGAGAGACAGAGAGAAAGAGAGAGACTCACAGACAAGAAAACACTAGTAAGTTAAATAGAATTACATATGTAGAATAATCTCGTTCGAGGCAAACTTTTTCACTCTCTGAAAAAAAAGAGGTCGATTTTGAGATAGAATATATTTTGAATTGGCTGAAATGCTTGCTAACAGTGAACAAAGATTCGTTTTATTTGAAAACAGCGAGACAGAAAACAGTCTTTTCGAAAGACACGTAATCGAAATCGGAAAGACGAATTCGTAAATCATCAGTTGATTGTTGTGGGAAGAGATTTTAAGCCGCGTCACGCTGCAATAGTTTTGTGATCCAATGAAAATGACAAGAAAGACATTACCAATTTCTCTGGATTTTTTCTTTTTATTAAACATAAAATACATATGATGTAATATAATACATATAAAATTTAGTTACAATTTGATTTTTTCGAATTGAGATAAGATTTATAAATATAAAATTTATCTCTTTTAAAATATCTTACTATACTATTAGTCTTTATATGACTTTTAATATGAGTTAGAACGTAGTAAAAAATTAATAACCTTCAATTCTCTATTATGAACTACTATGGACTTTTAAAGACTCTTATCTTAATCCAAACTTAAAACGATCAAACGTAGAAAGAAAAAAAGTTTTTAGTAGTTAATCCAAGTGTTTAAAATAAATGCGTGCTTTTTGAAGTAGATAAAAAATAGATAAAATAATTTGTTTTCTACGCAGTGTTCAGTAACAAAAATATTTGGTTCGGTGCTCGAAGACTTAGGTCAGCAAGAGTCACAAGCATTATAGTTTATAAGCCCTGTTTCTCTATGTCTCTAGTTAGCACGAAGCTTACGGAAGTTTGCAACAACTCGCTTAAATGGTGTCCTCGTAGCCAGTTAATTCTTTCGGTATCGGCTTTATAGGTATTTCTTCTGTTCCTCGCCTCATGACAGGAATCGTTTATTTCCGCCAGTTACTCTTCATCAAGTTCGCGATACGCCTTGCACAAAGGATTAATGTCGCCGCGCGGTGATCCTCTCGTCGGATATGCCATCGTATTGTCGTAGCATGATCTTCGGTTTCTTGTAAAGGAGTAAAGCAGTTGCTGCTGGTTCAGCGACGACGTATTATGCCAACTATATTATTATTCAAGCAAGAAGTTTATAGCAAGTTTACTGCATCGGCAAATATCGATCTAAATTGTTGCGACAATGATATTGCTCACCCAGAGTGCATATTTAATTTAATTTTTACAATAATACGCTGCAATAATAATTTAACGGATTGTATCATTCTAATTTTCTCTTCATTGTTCTCTCTTCGTTGTTGCAGATCGGTGGGCCAACAAAGAGATAAGGACGAGGCCATCCTTGAAGGTAAGGATCTTCTTGTTTCAAGTCCTTCCTTCCAAGTCGAAATTCAAATTTCTAGCTAACTCTCTGCGAAAGCTAGATATCTCGGTAAACTAGCAAGACTTTGCCGCATTGGAACTCGAAATTGCTATTGTTCTCCGGTCTTCGCCGACTCTCGGCGCACCGATTATTATAATTAATTATCGCTACTGCGAAAATTTGTGTTCTGTTGACAATTCAAGTAACGCGCGTACATTCAGCGCGCAGCGCGAGAAATCGCATGAACGCACAGATCGCATTACTCGATTCGCTCGTTCGCGAAAAGCTGCGAGGAACGGCAAAAAGCTGAGTTAAGCTCGTGAGACGTGGAAACGCAAGCTTTGTGACATCGTCTGATACGCGGGAATGTAGATGCGAATACACTATGCGGATGCAACCAAGCAGAATTTATTTCAACGTAGCTTTAATTTGATTTATAAGGATTTTCATATTGAAAATAGTAACAATAACCAATTGTTGTTTGAATAACATTCGTTCTAGTTTGTATTGTCAGATAAGTCGGCAAATATCCTTCGGTTTGAATTTTCATGAAACAGAGAATCGACATCTGTCAAGGAAGGGCGCGTTTCGAACACGACTCGAGAGGTGTCTTTTCTCAAGTGTTAAAGATTGCTTGTTTGACCATAAAAGTAAAAGATAAAAAAGATTAAAGTCACAGGAGCGCATAGCTATTAATAGAGACTTTTTGATGAATTATGTGATGTGATAGTTACCGACCCTTTTTGTCTATATAGACATTGTCGTGCTAAATGTAATAGCACTAGCACGTTTCAGAGATAAGTATCGCAAATTTTTGTCGCCAAATTAACAAAGTTTAATCAGAACCCGGACCGATTGCACTTAGATTGCGCTTTCTTCGGAATTTCTGACGAATAATTTAATGATCTGCGAAATTGCAATTGATTTACATTCCTTATCCTTTATAGCGCAATTCTGTGTAATATATAGATATAAAAGTTAGTCAAATATTTGGCAATATTAGATTAATGAATCAATAGTCAATGGAATAATTTACAAATTATATACATATAAAATAAATAATTACACATCAAAGTTGTCTCTCTATTGGTTTTTATAAGGTATCAAAAGCAAAACTGTTGTTACTTGATATATTATTTTTTTCCAAACATCTATTTCCAAATCTGAGATAATATTGTCCGCTGATCTTTAATTATTCTTTAATCATTTAATTAATTTATATAACTGTATACAAAGTGATTAAGAAAACAAAAATTACTAACACTAAAGTAATTAGTATTAGTTACAAATTATGTATATTATTTGCTTATGTATAGTATACTCTTAGTATCCAAATATCTGAAAAATTGAATGTCCAAGAATAAATACTATTTGCATCCGATAATACTTGCACAAATACTCAAATACGGAAATTTCAATCATTAAACATTCAAATACTAAATAAATGATAGTATAAATTTGAATTAACAGATATTTATATATATTCGACTAAATGAGATTATTTAACTCTAATATTTACATTTATAAAACATATGTACTAAATATCTAATTAAAATTTTAATTGTTATGATGAAAGCCTGATAAAAGTCTTGTATTTACATTATTCCCTTCAGCTACTAATTGTTGTATCATTATACATCCATATTATTTTTTTCTATATTTTCATTTCTTCTTAAAAATTGATAGATGATGCAATTTTTTTCAAGTACAACATTAAACTTTCTAATCTGATAAATATTTTAAAATGCAATTGCAATAAACGCAATTTGTCCGATGATACTTTACGTCAAATAAGCCGTGAGGCATAAAGAGGCACGAACTAGTTCCGTCATTCGCACGAGATACAATCAAGTCTCTTGATAAAATTCAATATTTTGGTATACCGCGTGTTTTTAACAATTTGACGTCGAAATTTGTCAAGATATTTCAGAAGTATCTGTTATATTTTAGTTATTTCATAAATTATGTTTAGAAAAAAGAAAAATGATATTACAGCTAAACGATTTAATTTAATATAGAACACACACACACACACACACACACACACACACACACACACACACACACACACACACACATATATATTTGAGATGATATGTGAAGTACGAACAAAAGTGATTTTCATTAAATTATTAGATTATTAGATTATGAAGTCCGCCGACTTTTAGTTCTACCTAAAATGGAAGCGCGGTCGGGCATAGATATCCTGTATATCTGCGCACATAATCCTCAAGTTACAAATTCTATTAAGCGAGAGAGAATGGAGGAGAGACTGAAGGATTAAAATTACCGAGTGTCTTATTAAAAGAAGAGATTGCGCTCTCACGCTCTTCCTTCAGTCAAATAACACGGCGCTTTGCTGAAAAAAACTTGGGCTCGATTGTACAATTCCTAACTAGGTCGATTTTTTTGACGAATATTAAAAAGTTTTCATAGATATTTAAAACATTCATTATTTATTTATAAAAAGCGATTTAAATGAGATACATTGCCAATATCTCAAATATTTAACAAAACAAAAAATTTTTTCGTTTTTTAAGTAAAATTTTGATTTAATTGCGATATGACATGTAGCTATACGTTACTTGCGCATGACAAGTGCATCTGCACGTTGTTTTTGCGCTTCAGTCCCGGCTTTAATTCGTGCATTCTCCTTTTTGTCACACTCGGTAGAGAAGCGAAACCCTTAATTATAGCTGACCGAGCGACGATTAAACTCCGCTAATTGTCGACACCGATGACGCCGGACTCCGATAAGCGCTACGCCATTCTGCCAGCCTGGTTGAGATACATTAGTCGATCCTACCTCGCGTTTCATTTAATCGATAAGCAAAATGTGCGTTTCTTTGATCAATATTTAATATTTCTGACAAAATAGGTCTAAAGATTAAAACTACTAGATTTAAACCTCTAAAAATATTTAATTGCTACAGAATACGTTTTTGAAGTTCATTGTGTTTCTGGTGAGAAATTCTGTGCAACTTAAGTATGTACAAGAAATAGCGATATAGGCCGTGAAAGAAAAAAAAGGATCAGAAGATACTGAGAGAAGGATAAAAATGGATTGCGATGGAGGTATCATGAACGGAAGATAGCGTTATCAGAATTGCCTTCGGGAACTCCACTAATTTTAACTAACAGTGGAAATATCGCAAAACTTTTGAGCGAGCCTTCTCTCTCGCCAAACAATTTATCTCTCTATCTCTACAGAAGATAGATAGAGAGAATCGGGCAGAGGGACGTAAGAGAATGAGAAAGTTGGGAAAGGAAGGAGAAAGAGAGAGAGAGAGAGAGAGAGAGAGAGAGAGAGAGAGAGAGAGAGAGAGAGAGAGAGAGAGAGAGAGAGAGAAAGAGAAGACAATTTCACGCGCCCTCGCCTGTAGCTTCTTACTTATCCACTCGCTTTGCGGTTGGAAGGGATAGGATTGAGGAAGAAGGAGGATTTTAGTACGTCTTTAAAGTACGGTATAACCCTGGAAATTATAGCACTTTACTGGCGCATGCTCGGTGGTGGCAACTTAATAAGCCGATAGGATACGATCTGTGCGAACGGGGTGACCTGACCGTCGACGTAAGCTCTCTCGCGCTAATTATTTGCAATTATGACTTCGCTGGCGAAGTGATTGCGCGTGTTGATGCTTTGCCTTGCCTGTTATATAATAAATAGTCTCAGGGTGATGTTTTACATCAGATAATTTTTTGCCAGACGTCTTGTTTTGGTATAATTTGAAATACAATCCTTGTTGTGTAAATAAAACGTTTTGTACAATTATGTTAAAATCTCGCATTTACAAATCAACAAGTTTAGACCAGTTTCTTGACTTGTAGTTGATGTATTCTTTTCACTTTTCACGGTGAAATTATTAGATTGTTATTTCACATGTGATTATCTCACAATTTGTACCATTTATCCAACATTCAAATCTCCATAGCTCGTTCGATCGATTCTCAAGAAGCGTTTTATATATATATATCGTTATTTTAAATTATAATGTAGTATCTAATGATCGTCGTATTTTGCGCAAGGTGAAATATTACGCAAAAAAAGCAGCTTAGTAAGCGCTTTGCGCTGATTGGGTTATATTTTTAGATCTAGAGGAATCTAGTCGTATCTCAATTTAGATCTAAAAGTATAATTCACTTGACGTAAATCCATTTAATATCAACCAACGCAGCCATTGAATATCATAATTATCAGTTCAAATTTCCCGCAAAGAGCTATAAAAGGCTCGTCGAACTTTTTATGCCGCTTATGCAGATCTCGATGTTACGTGTGCGCTGTAACATGATGAGTTAACCACGGACGTTTACCACTTCACCTCCGTCGTTCCGTCATCCTCCATGTATATCGTTGATATAAATGGCCAGTAGATAGAACCTGACGGTTGCATTAACTACGCGCTATAAGAAGGTCGCTATTAAGTTTTGCGGCAGTTTATCGCGACCATAACTGGAGGTTTTATGCTTCGTTGATAAGCCCGAGATGATGGTGTACGTCATCTCTTTTCTGCGTTATCATCGCGATAGTTGGACAAACAGACGGAATCTTGCTTTCCTCTGATAACTTTCGTGACAAACCGAAAGTGCGAGATATAATAACAAAGAAACAGAGATTAACTGGATCGATAAAGAATGCAAATATTTCGCGATATTAGCAAGTGTCTTTTGACAATAGTATAATTATATAATATTCATAATTTATATATTTTACAATTATATAATATTGCAATTTTATAAAAGATTTAACGTAATATAAAATGTTTAACGTTTGTAGAATGTTTAACGTAAGTTTTCGAATCCTGTATATGTAATAATATGTAAAATTTGAATGTTTGATTTTGATCTTCTCAAATTTCCTTCCTTTTTTATCGAAAAAAAAGATGTCAAATGTTAAAAAATGTGCCCGTAAAGTTTTAATTATTTATCTTACGCTCAATAGATACACACTATTGAATATTAAAACGCATTTTTCTAGTTGCATTCGATTTTCCTGCCGCTCAGCACAGCGTTGCTAAGAGTCTTTTTTTTACATTAGCAGTTGGAGTTGTTAGTAGCTTAAATTCACGATTTAATTGAAAGCTCATGCGGAATTTTACGTACCTGCGTACCTAAGCGATGCTCGTCGATGCTGAACTTTTTTAATCTGAGTAAAATGTTTACGCGAAGCGGTTTGCAAGCGGTTTTACGTCTATTTTCTTTTTTGTGGGAGAAAGAGAGACGAGGAAAGAGATATTGAAAACGAGAAGCAGTAAGAGAGAGAGAAAGAGAGAAAAAGGGATGGGATTGTGTCTTTTGATGACGGTAAACACCATGCAGCGTTTCGTGCAATCTAGAAATTTTTTCGCTCGAATGAGGTGGAAATATTCGTGTATGACGGTTAAAACGAAGAGGAAGCCATCGGATATGTTGGCTTCCTCTGTGTTTTAGTGAAAACTCGGATCTATATTAAATCCTACTAGCGGCTTGTGTTGATTTTAGTATGGCGCGGCCAGCGGTCGTTTGGTTTGCCGTAGGAATTGCCCGAACTGAAAAAGTCAATCCGTTTGATTGCGGCTCTGAAAATGTCCGCTCGCGGTGGCCCGTCTCATAAAATTCGATCGACAGGCGACGACTGATGGAAGCTTGCAAAAGTTTTATTAGATTATTTCACGCGAAACATCGCGGTTTTATCCGCTCGTCCATTTTTGGCTCATCATAAACTGATTAAATTAGGCGAGGAATTGGATTATCGTCTCTCCATTTCCATATTGATAAAAAATAAATCAATAATGTTAGTATACGTTTTAATATGCTATATTAGTATACTGTTATATGTTATATTAATTTATTTATCTGAATAATATTTACGATAATCAATATCGATGCATGATACGATTTAATATTTATTTATGAATAGAGAGTCTGATATGCTAGGCTGTATGCATTTTTATCTTCCCGATCGTATCGTTCACAGGAATCCGTTGAAAATTGTCAATTTCACGAAATTGCATTTCGTCATTCATTAACGAATATCGCTACACAAAACATCCGCTAGAATTACCTTTTGCTTGACGTTTTCTAAAGATCTCTATCGAGACAGTGTGACGCTCGAGCGCACATCAATGCGCAGACACACGCGACATATTTTCTATAGCGAATCACTTTGCACGATGTTCATCATAATCAATTCCTCTCGAGATCCGCCGAGTTATTAATCGTCATTAGCAACGACCTTTTCTTTCTCTCCGCGAGGAAGGAAGACCTCAACTAAACCCTTCTCCACTGCCGTACCTGGAAGTAACGCAGCTCGCGTTTGTTGCGCTTCTCCCGGCCGGATGTAGCTATCGATTTGCTTCTGATCGAAGAGAAATGATAGCCATTCTGCACCTCTCTCCGGAGATTGACTCCAGATCACAAAGCAAGAGAGTGTCCTCCTTCTTCTCCGTTTTTTTTTTTTTTTTGCCACAGCCTCTATGGCTTTTTTTCAGATAAGAGAGAGAGCAATCAGTCGAAATTTTAAAACATTCGATGGCCGCGTCATCGGTCGTTCGTTTGCTTCGCCTCATAATTGAAGTAATCAAATCAAAAGTTACTCGCGACGTTGGCGAAAGTAATGTCACCGTATATACGTGATAGTTGCATCTGGACGATCACGCAAATTGATGGCCACTAGAAAGTCCTCGAATAAGATGAGTTAGGACAATGATTGTCACTAATAGGGAACGTCTCAAATAAAATAGAGTGAGGTAGAAGTGATAGAGTGAGAAAGCAACAGTTATTTTATTTTTCTCTATCGCTCTGTCTTTCTCATTCTATCACATGTGCCCTGTTACATATGGCAAAACCAATTAAAAATCATCATTCGGTGTCCTAACTCTTACTTGAGGAATTCTAGTGGCCACATGCAACGAATAAGTTGTATGTTCGATAAACAAGGCTCGCGTGAAGCGGGCATTACAGTCGGAAGTTTCGTGCGCGAAGCGAGGCAAGTGATGGTAGTTAGAGATTCTTTAATAACAAGAGGAAGAGGACGTTGCTCGGGGGAAGGAAACTTAATTAAGTGCTAGTGGCGAGCCGGAACTTTTTTGCGGTTGTGTAATAAAAGATTATGCTAACATAAGGTATACAGGACTAACGAACGGAGAGTCTCGCGTTGACTCTCGAGTGCGCGCCGCTTAGAGAAGGGCGAATTAAATTACGTTGCCGGCCGTATATTTTTTCTCGGGACTCGGATTGAAACGTTGTCTATATATTTCGCGACCAGCCGAGGCTAGATTATATTACGCAGGTTATTTTTTTACGAGATATAGGTAATTTAGACTGCACGACGCATTTATATTCGCGATGCTTCACGTGCGATTTTTTTCATGAACTCCCACACGCGGCATTTATTCTGTAAACAATTTTATTCGCATCGTTTCAGTGAAGAATGAATGCATAATACATGCAAGGAAGAATATAAAGAGTGTCGCGTAAAAGAAGATAGTGGGTGATTCGAAAGGAAATATTTCGCCGATATTTATTCGTAATATCAAGTAAATTCGTAAATATCAATGAAAATTATTATATCTACACAAATTCTCGATTATCGAAGGTTACAAATGAGATTGACCGTAATAGCGATAACGACCGTTTGTATCGGATTGACGTATGCATCCTCGGATCAAATTACAGCGTTAAGAAGATCAGAACACCGTTGTGATAGCATCGGGGATTATTATTATTCCATCGAGCATCGCATTATTATGCGGTGGGTCTACTCTCTCGTTGCATCGTGCAATGTTAGGTAATCCACGTTGCTCGGACGCGAGATCGCGATTCGCCATGCAGCCCAAAATTATGCGCGCTATCATTTCTGTCGGTGAATTAATGTAAACAGCCGCAATATAATGCCCGAACGGCGGCCGAATGGCATCAATTATGTCAGTGCGCGTGTAAATAAGTGCCGAGCGCGCTACGAAAATTATTATAATATATCCGCGCGACAAGCGCGTTTAATTGCACGGCGCGTTTGTCGCGTTTGTCAACTATTATTAATCGCGGTCCCCGACTAACGTTAATTATCCGTACTAGATATTGTTCGACTAATACAAAATATTTTCTGTATGGTTGATCTTGCTGACCCAATTCTATTATACAGTTTGAGATGCAAAGAGATTCTAAAAAAAGCTATTTTTGTATTATTTTTTTGTTTAGTGCACTTTTGGTCTCAATAATTCTGATATGTCACAATTTTAAAAAATTCTGAATGTTGTAAAGAAGAATTATTTTAAATTTTCTGCGGTAGTTGCGGTATGTGACATGCTAGAAAATTTTAATCAAGTACGTTATTAAGATTTCACACTCTCAAAAGAAATTTGTTGTAAAAATTAAAGTTAATAAAAGTTTCGTAATCAACTATATGAGTTTATTGCACCATAAGAAAGATATCATGGACAATATTAAAGTCAATCTTTCGAATATTGGATTTACTATATAGTTAAAAATTCGAACAATATGTATCATTTTGAATATAACAAGATTTTTTCTGATACTTACTTATGAAACATGGTAAAAAAACGTTGAAAAGTATATTATGTCTTTTACAACTTTAACATTAAATTTCTCAGAATTATTATAACGTAATAAAGCATTTTGTAGACGGTAATTCAGCATAAAAAAAGAAATTACAAAGAATAATTTTTTTTTTTCTTGATTTTGTAAAATGGTTCTTTCTTTTTAACTATATATAATATATATATAATAGACGTTAATGTGCTTTATCTTCCTAACATGAAGATTACATGTTCAGTTTCGATGTAATGAGAATGCAACGAATGTTAAATGCTTGCCAAAGTTACAGTTTCACGTCTTTCGTGATTTTTGTGCATTCTTTCTTCGATCTTGGGAATTTTCTATCGCGAATTTCAGTGATGCGATACGGCGAAACTATTCGCGACGCGTCCCTAATCGCCGTAGTGTCGTTCGTGCTACAATTGCACGTCCGTTTCATCGCACGGCCATTGGGATTAATAATGCAGTAGCCTTCGGCGTGCGGGACGGGCGTTAGAGTCGGCGAGAGACGGTGGGGTGTGAGTTTTCCCATTTCCCAGAGAAACTCCGAAGTGCCCCGCTTTAACATGCATCCCGCGGCGTAAGTGCAGCCCACGTGACGCTAAACTGCGTACGTGCGAGTGCTTTTCCACACGGAGGCCGGCAACGAAAGTTTTCCCGCCTCCGGATCGAGCAACTTCGCGCGCGGCCGATGTGGCGCATTAACGACTTGATTATCCGCGAACTGTCGTCGTTGCGTATCTGCGCGCCGAGCTGTATCCGGAGTTCGCGTTCGCGAACAGCGACGCGGCTCCTTGAATAAACCATGAGATCGCAACTTCACAGCGCTAACTACTATATCATACTATTGGTACTATCGATACTTTGTTCGCACAAGTGATAGTTACGGCATCGTTGCTTCAATGATATTATTCCACAAATTCAATTGCAAAAATATCGAGAGACCACGATTATTTTAATTTTTATGGAATGTATTTGAATCTTCGGAAAGAGGACTATTCTGATCGATAGTCTTTCAATCGGGCGATTAGATCGCTCTTCGTCACGACAAGCGTCCGGTATATTTCAAAATGATGGATCTCTTGAAAATAGTAGTCTGGCCGGCGACTTTTTCGTTACGGCGACGAAAGAGATTGATTCTATTACGTATAGTTCAATCGGCACGATCGAGATAAAATTTCTATCATTTGACTAACGTGTCTCGATTGGCAACTTGTCTAACAATAGCATAATCGCTTTCACAGAGCGAGAATTATTCGTGATTATTTCTCATTTAACTTTTAAACGCAGCAGATAAATTTATAAAGTCATCAAATAATTAGAATATAATAACAAAAGATAATAACATAATTAAAAAAGTTTAGCGGAGCAATAAAAAACGATCTTTTCACCCGCATATAATAAATCGCATTGGTGTAGCGTATAATTTTCTCGTTGGTCATTTTTGATTAACATTGATATCAATTCGACTTTTAGAAAGGCTGCCACTGCCAAGAACACGCGACAATTCAGGTCACTCGACAAAACTGGTTCGCATCACTCGACTGACAATGCGCTACCGCGCGCATTGTACCCGAACAAAAGATTTTTCATCATCTGGCAATTTTAAATCGGCGCAAGTCGCCAAGATGCAAATCGAACTTATCAAGAATAATTACGTTCAATCAAAGCAGTTCGTCAGTTAAAACTGTTTTACCGCATACGAAGTGTACGAGTTAAGCAAAATGTCGATACGAATTAAATGTAGGTATTTCTGGAGATTAGTTCTGTAACTGAGTTCCGATAATAATGAAGGGAGGATAATAGAAATACACACACAGAATTTCATCGAGCGACAAGCGAGAGAGAGAGAGAGAGAGAGAGAATGTTGATGAGCGTCTATTATCTTTATGTGAACAATAGGCAATAGGCGTCCAGTCGACTAGAACAACCCTCTTGTTAACTATAGTACTCTCTCCGGAAGAGACTTGACGCGAACGTTATTTCGTCGGACGGCTGGCGTTGTTTGTTGCGTCATTGATGGGGGAATTTCAGACAGAAGGATTTTCCTATTATCCATTCCGTCTCTCTATCGATTACATAATGTTCCATTAATTCCACGGTATCGAGTGCGCTTCGATTTAACAATTTACTCGGGGCTCTGTATCGTATTATACGACTATCTAATTTAGTCTTTTGCTAGAATGTTGTCACGCTTTATCATCAAACGTCGCAAAATCATTTATTCGTGAAATTTTTGCAAGAGAAAATATTTTGAATTTGAAGATAAATGAAACCATAATGATGTCACAAGTTCAAAATCTCATCTTTCGAACTCACGACGCGAATATATAGACGGCTACGAATTGCAACTGTCGGAACGTCTGACTCGCGCGTGTCGCTCGCGATTTGCCAGAACTAATTGCTAGCAAGAGATCCTTGTACATCTGTCACAAAATATATCCAACATGGGCATTACAAAGTCGGACAGGTGTCGTTACTCACAGTGGCAAAACCAACGGAAACGCCCGCCGAGAGAAAAGGACGAAAACGGCACCAACAGAAGGGTAAAGGGAAAAAGAATAGAATGGGTGGAGTACTCCCATTTATTTCGGTCACACGTGTGAGCACGCGTACGCGCTTGCGTGTTCCTTTTTCGCGGCATGGTATAACCGTTGTATTTCTGGAACATCGAGGATTCGATCAAACTGACAAAAATTTGACGAACAAAGGACTTGGATTGTCCCGCCTCACGATTGTTCTTGCGCACTATTTTTATTACGTTACTTACTAGGGCGAAAATTCTGTCCTTTTTCCTACTATGACAATTTAATAACCGCTTAATTGGCATCAGAAATGAGTTTCGAATTTTTATTAGGTATCAATTATTAGTTTATTTTAGCAAAATTTTCCTCAATGTGAATTTTGGCAATTTATTGTTGAGTAATACTTACATTACGCTTTTATGTCCATTTACCAGATCGTATAATAGCTGCATATTTAATTGATATTTAACCTGTTCCGCGAATTTCTGCCATATATTAATCATTCTATTAATTAGCGTGAAATTCCCTTTATCGAAAAATTACCGTGAAATCTAGTAATTTATTGCTTATTACGTGTACGCGAGAATGCTTTTTCCAGGTCGCGACGCGATAGTTTAATTCGTTTAACGAATTATAAGCTCGAATATCTATTTAATAGGTATTAATCGTTGTGCTAAATTCCATAATATCCTTTTTTTTGCAGTAATATTAATTTACAATTTGCGTAGCGGATGAACTTTTGATGTTTTTTTCATGTAAATCAATATGCCTTTGTTATCGCCTTAATGGAACTTGTGTCCAATACATATAGTCAGTCATTAGTGTTATAATTCATTTTCGCCTAAACCATAAATACGACAGTAAGATTCGTTTTATTCTTCCCGATTTTCGCATGTTGCACATCTGACCTGATATCTTATTGGATTCGGCAGCGTGTCCTTCGCCGAGGATACGGGTCACGCGTGTCCTCTTCGGAACACCGCGTGCACTCGCGGCTCTATATCGAGTTTCCTTGGCGCGGAATTTTTCCAAGTATAATGCCGTAAAAATACAGCGGCAAGCGACGTTGACAAAGTCATGAATAATGCAGAGGCTTTCGCGAAGGGTTGGGAGGAAAGGGAGAAAGAAAAAATGAGTAACAGACAGCGGCGACGGGAAAGTTCCTCCACTTTCTTCGGGGTCTTCCCTCGTTACATTTTCCCTCGCGCCTTCTTTTTCGTCACTGCGCCCTCTTCATCGCGCGCATTTTTTCCATCTCCCTTTTTCGTTCTACAACTTTCCTCCAACCCCTATAGTTTCCTTTTCGCTGCGACGGACAGAGTCGTCCGCGCGGGTTTCACCCTTTTCTCACCACTCGCTTCTCGTCCTGTGGCTTGAGATGACGAGAAGAGGAAGACAGGACGTCTACTGAGAGAGGCAAAAAAAGGGACGCAAAAGTACCCCGAAGGTGAAGTGGCGGTTCTTCTACTTGCGGTACTTTCTTTAAAAATAAGCGGGCCGGAAAACGAAACCACGATGATGAAGATGAAGAGAAAGATGACGGCGAGGAGCCGCAGTCGTTAATGCGGTTATCGGTGAGCCTGCAGGCGATTTGTCTCTGCTCGAATGAGTCGGACGAGGACGAAGACGTAGGCAACAACAACGCGGCTTCGCGTTTCGTGACACCTTCTCGTGTTTCGCGACGCCAGACATGTTTCAAGGAACGTTACTGTTTTTATCTTATTATGATGACGATGTGCGGCCAGATGGGATTGGAGAGTGGCGAATGGGATTAACGTTAAAAACATCTGTCTCGGGAAAAATGTAGTAAGTGGATATGAAAGGAACTGCTGTGCTGACGAAAAGTTTCTTACTATCAGTATTGCGAAATTATTAATTATACACTGGCGTTTCGAGCAAGTCGCAGAAAGGAAGGCAATTCGCCAGGGAAACACTTGTATT
Source organism: Cephalotes varians (assembly GCA_037157785.1). Lineage (NCBI taxonomy): Eukaryota > Metazoa > Arthropoda > Insecta > Hymenoptera > Formicidae > Cephalotes > Cephalotes varians. The sequence continues at coordinate 458,377 of JANQDE010000025.1, read as the reverse complement.
TCACATAACATTATTATGCTATTATGGTTATTACATTCTCGCTATTTCTTATTCCTGCCGTTGTTGTTTTCCCACATCGGGCACGACGCTTCGGTAAATATTCGACGACGTGATTTCCACAACGAATTTGTGAAGCATCGACAATGCAAACTGCGTCTTTGAGAAATTCGCAATGTTTGCAACGTTTGCCATTTTCGATTGTATTTCTGTTCATCGCGCTCCACTTGAGATGGTGCTTTCTTGCCTGATTGTACCTCAATCTTCTCGTTCTTTGTATTCTTTTATTACACACGTGCGCACACACGCACATGTGCATATTTTATAATATATAATTGTTTTAATAATATAAAAATATTGAAAATGTTGATAATAAAGATATATTAATTTGAAAGCCGCGGCTTTTGCTGTCTTAATATCTTAAAATTATTTAAAAAGTCACAGTGCAACGGCTTTCGTTGGTGCGGACGATATGCATATCAACGGAATCAATATTTATTATTCGTACATGAATACACTGTGCGGTCAAACAAACTTAATTAAACGCTAATTAAATTTGACTACGCTTATCACGGGTAACGATAAACTTAACCGACGAAATGGTGCACAACAATGAGTGATAAAAAACGCTCAATGGCGCGATTCTTGCGATTCAATTTCCGTTTAATTACAGCGGCATCGATCTTTTTCTGAGAAAGAAGTTGAGACGCGCTCGCTTATCAAACTTTATCGTTGCTCTCCGATTTTCGTCTCACCGCGAGATCTCACGATCGATCCTCGTTTTGTCTCGGCGGAACAAATACGTCGGCACCGGAGTTCGTCGGAAGTTTCGACGTGGAGATTGTAGATGGGTCTCTGACAAGGAAGGAAGTTTGTGAGCTGAGAGGGGAAAATCGAATCAAGTTGCTAATTTTTGAATCAAGCTGCGTTTCCGCGAGCGCTTGCATCAATGTCGACGTAAATTCTTATACTAAACATGGGCGTTTTTGTGCGTAAGAAAAGCATACAAAATTTCTCTATCGAATTTAAGTTATTTTATTCTATTCTCGAATAATTTGTCCAGTCTCGTGCGAACGAGCGTTTCGAGAAAATGAGATTTTTAATTTAACGTAAATAATGGATCGTATTAACTTTTAAGATATAAAACATTTCAATCGATTCTTCCATATGTGATTTTATTATCTACGGGTATCTAGCGAAATGTCATTTCCGCGCATGTCAAACATTCGGTGTTTCGATAACGCTGCGAGTTTAGATATTTCTCTTGTCCTTGAACCGACAACGATCGTACTCGGCGATCGCTATTGTCCGACACATAACTGTCGGAGAACTGTGCGAGTCGTGCCATCAGCAATTGTCGGAAGTCGAGCGAGCATCCAAGTTTAGGTGAACGTAGAGACTCTTCGAATCGATTGTCGATGTCGCGCGAACAAATACGAGAAACTTCATGCCAAAGTATTGGAAGGAAAGAAATTGAATTAAAAGAGTAAGGATATATAGGGGAAACAGGGACAGCAAAGGAGAAAGAGAGACATTCTCCCTTCGTCTCCCTTAATCATTCACAGCTCGTGACTGTGTTTAGTTAATGCGGAAAATCTGCCTTATCTATTCCAGGGTCACCGATTATGTTCGTTTAATATGCAAATCGATTTGATCAAAGTTCGTCAACTACATTATCCTGCCGTCTTCGTCATTGCGTTAATTTTCTGTGAGCCATTTGTATAATTGATATCATGTAGGGCGACAAAGACTATTGAGTTTCAAATGAAATTTCTATCTATAGTATAATATCAAAAAAATATTAAGGTACATCGTTACCCAAGGGTTAATTTTATCAAATTCTAAAGCTATTCTTCGTCTCTTCGTTCTGTGTGCTTCGATTTAAATTCATCAATCTCAATTAACCTAAAATTTTTCTCTCACGTCTAACAGTCTCCGCCAATCTTAACGATTTCGCGAATTCCATTAGAGGTATTCGTTACTCGAGCAACCGTGAAGTTTCTCTTTCTTTTCTTCCCTACGCCCTTGCTATTTCCTTTTCATCCACTTCCGGCGTTCCTCGAGCGTTTCGTCGATTCTGTCTCGAAAATATACTTAAATTTATTCATTCGTTTCGCCAGTCGCTCACTCCATTAAGATATTAAAGCAGCGTTTGCTTGGTGTCTACCTACACAGGTGAGAAACTTTGCCATTTTGCACCGTCATAAACGCGAGAGAAGGGAAGAGCGTGTTGGAAACTTGCCGCGGTTATGTATCCTACAGATAGGATGAGCTCCACGGTTCTTGGTGCATTTTCCTTTTGATGATAGACTCGACCAGATTAACCGCTTGTGATATCTTTGTCAATTAAATCATTGTAAATAACTCGGAATATTCCTTTCTAATATAATTGTTAGCTTGAAAACTGTTACATCTTTTACACAATATTAAACTGCAGATCTCATAAATTATACGAAAAATCGGTTTCCTTTTTATTAAGATATTAAAGCATTTGTTCGAACAGCCGACTCGTTTATAAAATAAAATGTTGAGATTTTTATGAAATACATACTTATAATGCATACACGCCTTTGAAGAATTAATTTCGCTCCGTGATTCTCTTTAATTAAGTAAATCGTAGAATGTTGAGATAAGCTTTCGGATGTGAGTTCTTGGACTAGTAAATTAACAAAGTATCATGCAGAACTTTTGTTTACTTTGGAAAAGCATAACGTGTAATTGGTTCAAAAGCATTCCAACAAATCTAATTAACAAACGAGGTTAATTATATATTCGTGCGTGTCAAGAACATAACGTTGGGCTTTGATGTGATTCCTTGCATGGTGAAACGTGAGAAACAAGTCGTACGTGACATTAAATCCCGTCATCGTGCACTGAAAACCTTTGTTGAGATACGAATTCTTTGTTATCAACGAATACAAACAATACATTTTTATCTCGGTAAAATCACAATTAGATTTTGTATTTGACTCTAATTGTAAGCGTTTTTTTAATCTCGAGAGGTGCTATATACAGTCTTAAATTTTCAGATTCTTTTAATTCACGATAAAATTTGCCGCACCTGTGACGGATATAAATGTGGCATAAACGATTCTGTACGCGTTTTTAGTGACGCGCGTATCAGCAGCGTATTCACAAGAAACGGTTGCGTACGAACCGCGCGAATTATCGCGCGCTCACTCTGAATGGGTCAAACAAGCTCCTCTGAAAATTCCGCAATTTCTCGACAAGTGCACAGAACAGAGCGAGAGCCGAGAACAGATTCGATTTGTGACAATGAGAACGTACCGCTTCGTCTCGTATGAGAAAGACAATACGTGTACGCATCCGGAAGATATTGTCTCGTCATTGAAAACATTTCTGAGTCTCGTAATTACTTTAAGACTGACATTTCCATACTAATTAATTCTACAGTTCTCCTTTGTAACTTTTCCGTTTTTATCTTCTATTCTATTGTTGCTTCGTTTAACGATGGAATTTCATCTGTGGCAAGTTTCATTCGCTGCGAATTTTTAAGAAAACATTGAAATCCGACATAACTAATTATTTCTTCCAGTTCGCTCATATGTATTAAACAGTCGGTTATGCTGAAAAGCTTCGTAAATGTGTAGTCGCTTTAGCCCGCTTAGAGCGGGCGCGACAGTCAAGAAAGAGAAAATTATCATGATTTTATACTGTTTTATGCACTTTGACCATTTAATAGCACGCACGCATCGTGACTACAAAGAAAAGCACTTCGCTACTTTGAAAGTCTTGCCGAGCCAGTAGCAGTGTGAAATTGTGGAGATTTCTAGAATCAAGAATCTACCAACGCAAGAATTGACAGAATAAAAGACAAAACAAGAACGCGGGATGAAGTAATTATGAAAAGCGCAATAGGGATATCCTTGATTTTCAAATTCGTTCAAACTGTATTCCAGCATTTATAGAATTTAGGATCCATGGATTCTATGATCTATGAAAGCTAGAGTTACAGCGTGTAAGATCTGTGGGAACGATCTCTGCGGAACCAAACTTCCGTGAAGTTTGAAGTCTGTAGAAACTAAGATCTATGGAAGTTAGAATTCAAGGAGAGTTAGAATCGGTGGAATCTCGAATAGCTACAGATCGCTAAGAATTATGGAATATATGATCCACTAGTGCTAAATTTTACACGAATCCTTTTGGAGAATATGTGACTCGTGCGGATATACAATACAATTGAAAACTCGTTGAAGTATGATAGCTCGATCGTCTTGAAACAGCCTGAAGCTACAACTATAGCGAAATACGACGTAGGCCTCGCTCGCAACTTCGGAAATTTCGTTATAACGTTATTTGAGCGAGTTAGCGCGGGTGTCGCCAAGTTTGACACTTCGCCCTGTATTCGCACCTGACACTTAACGTTAAGTCGGGTCGTCTGAACACGAGACCCTTCCTGTGTTTACGCTCGCGCGACTAACACGTAGAACCGCATTCAGCGCCAAATGGGCGATCTGGATATCAAACTTGGTTTGTTTACATCCGCTGCGTTTGACACGTGATCAGCGAGACGTCTCTCGGCGATAAACAGCGAAACTTGTTCCCGTCCGTGCTTTCATGGATATCGCAGCTTAGCTAGCTGAAACTTTATATTGGCTTTACTTCAATATTCTATCGGTGATTCCCCAATGAAATTTCTCGTCTCCCTGATTGAAATATGAGCGTTGATGTTTAACTCCCACGTAAAAGAAGAACTTACGTAAATTCGCGCATGCAGTGCGTGTGTAGAGACGTGGTAATGAAAATTTCGTGAAGAACTTTGGGATTAACGATCCTCGTACGCCGAGAGTTCTCATTTCATGGGAGATCTATGAGACTACTTCGCCGTTACTGCGATGCAGGTTCTCCTGAATCTCAGAATGGTAGTCTAGGTCACGACACAACGCGCGAAATTACAAATTCACCACCGTAAGCGTATTCTCCTCGTTCAAAAGGAGCATCGTGCCATCTCTGAGTGTAACTTATTTATGCCACCATTGTTAGACGAAACAGTTGCACAGACCTGCTTGTGAAGCTTATTACTAGAAGACGAGAGCGCTCCATTCTCTATATAACTTCTTACATTGGATACTATTAGATTCTCGTATTCACGCGAGTCTTTTTTAGCTATTTTGTTTTAATCTACAGAAGATATATGATAATTTCGGATTTCTCTTCGAATACGTTTAGATACGTAGATCCATAAGCCCTAGTCCCCATCACATAGATTAGATTTTAGTTACTTTTGATCAAACAATTTCTACTATCTATCTACTAATATAACTTTCATAGCTAAGTCCTTCTTAAAATTCACGGTGAATTTTTGTTGATAAATGATCCGTTCACATCGCGATAATATCCGTAAATTCGTAACAATATTCAAATAAAAACTAGAATCATCTCATTCTAGGTACGTAAAAACACGACTTATTTCTCAATATTGAGCTCAATATGATTGAGCAAGGAATGTTGACTAGTCGACATATACATATTTATCGATCAATCATACATATCTCGAGTTTTATGTACGAAAAAGAACAAAGATAAAATATACTAGTCGTAAAATCTTAACGATGTTTATTTGCACTTTGCAATGGGAACCATTTGTTCGTGAGATGTCTTTCCTTCTGTTCAAGGTGAACCAAAAGCGATTCCCAATTCGCTTTACTATGTCATAAATGACAAGCGTTGTTATGGAAGAAAAAATAATACCGCTCGGGCAAGTATCATCAAGAAAACGAAGGGCAAATCATCTCGCCAGGATTTGATCAGTGAGGTGAAGCTTTTCATCCTTCCATTTTTATTGAGGCATTCTACCTTTATTGAATTTTCAATTATGACATAGTAAAGTAGGATTATTTTAACAAAGACGATATATACGAGACATTCTGAAAGCATTAGTTTATATTAGTTTTTTAGAGAAAAAACATTTTTGTTACAATTTTTTGCTGTAACAAATAGAATGTACGATTATTCCGTATGATTTTGTTTTGTTGAGCGTTCGAGGGATTTTGTAAATTTATCGCGTATGCTTGTGTTTAATGTGTTATTAAGTGTGTTAATTGTTAATTAAGTTAATTGTAAGTCATACCAGCTATACCATAGTGAAATATTCGGGAAAATTGTTCGGAAAAGATCGAAGATAGATAATTGGATCTTTGCTAATTGTAAAATGTAAATATTAATTTAAATATGAATCTACCTAATCAAATTTTGTTCTAATTATTTGAAATCAAAATTCAGATTTAAGTAGATGCTTTATAACAAGCTAAAAAATAACATTAATTTAACAATAAATCAGTTTAAGATTGAAATCGTTTCGACTTTTTTTTAATCTAATGGGAAATCATCGTCATAACTGATGCCGTTAGTTATTACAAATTTGCTTTTTCACTGTTGATATTTCTTTCATTTTTAATATCTACGCAACCTGACAATATACAACAACTACATTTACTAGATTTACAACAGAAGTCGATGAACTCTTTAAATCCTGAAGAGTATATTGCGGGGAGTCTCGCAGTATTCGGAAAATACATATTGATCTTTTTACGAGATGCTCGATGAAACTCGCAGCGAGCACAAGGCAAGATCTTGTAGTTTTAGATGTCTGTAAGCTCCATCCACTCAGACGAATTAGAAACGGAGTAATCAGTCGAAGTTGGAGCACAGACCGTTCAGTCCTTCGTTCACACACGCGCTCGCCTATTCTTCTGCAGAATCGATTAGTTGAAAGTAGCACACAGGCTGCCATTAACGCAAGCAATGTGTTGCGTTCGGCTAGCCGCACAGCTTTTCTTCGTGTTGTTTGCCAAGAAATCAATAGCTCTTACTCGAGAGCCTTCTGCGAGCGGAGGTCGTTCGTAGGGTGAACGAACATTATTCAAACGTGAGTATTTAGTTCTCTCTTCCAATGTGAATTTCTTGAATCTTGAAAACCGCAATTTACTTTCGCAGTAGATATTTTTTCTTATTTACTGTTTCGCATATACTTTCATTTCATCATTAGATATTTCATATATTCAATATTTAATGTAAGATCTTTATAACGTCTGTGTAATGTATCGTGCGGCGGATTATTTCAATGACGCAAGTAGTTACCTAACCGACGATGTTCCGTGAAGAGCTTAGAGACTTTCAGTATTAAGCTCGCAGGAGAAGCTTGGCAAGTTGAGTTTCCATCCTGTACTTCCTCATTTAAATCAATATGAAAATTGACAAAGTCCGCGCGACAATGTTCGCGGGAGTTTCCCGGCTGCATACTTAGTCACATGTAAGCTAGGAGATTCATTTATTAAAATTACATTGTTAACTGTCATCTCGTGCAAAGGAATGAGGGAATTCTTGGCGCGATCAAAGACTAATTACACATTCCAGAGACTCTCAGTTGAGTCCCGAAATGACATTGCATGGACGTGCATAAGTTGAAGAAATAGTTTACTAGTCTTTAGCTAGACTGTAATCTCTTTATCTAATCTCCTTTGATGAATTAAATTCCGAAACACAGCTTTTCCAATATCGAACATTCGCAAATTTTCTTGAACGTAACACGTATCGTAGCACGCTCGGCGACGCGATTTCTGATTCCTCATCTCTTTTTTTATTTTTTTCTTTTTTCCAGTAACCGGGCGTCGGCTGGCCGGAACGGCGTCGCGGCGCCTCCGCTTTGAGTTTTCCAACCCCTACAATTCCCCGTACATCCCTTTCGCCCCGTTTACACCGCCAGCACGACGCGACGTGGCACACAACAAACGGCGTGCGATATGTTCTCGTATTCCCCTTTTCCTACTCTTCTCCGCCGTTCTTTCGACGAGACGTATCGCTCTCCCCACATGGGTAAACGTATTCGTCCTTCCAAACATTCCTATCCCTACTCCTCTACAATTGTTTCGATCTTCGATGAAATATTTTAATCACACCGTCGACTGTACGATATTCGTTATATATTGCTGTCTGATGTTTGTTTAGCGGTTTTAACATTCCGTTATTTAAACTTTATTTATTATAGGAATAGTTGGATTTTGAAAATGTGACCAGAAAGAGAGATACATCTTGGCGATACGAGTTAAATTATCGTGCGAGACCATTTTCGGGAAGTCGGTATGTGATCTCCGTGTGTATTAGGGGATGATGTCGCCGCGGGTGAAATTTCGTCCACGAACGGAGTTTCGGTATCTCGAATAACTTCCGTAGAAGCGATTTGGTCGGACTTCGTGGTGAAGCCGGTTGCATCCGGTTGCATATTTCACACGTCGTATACGGCTCCACCATATTTGCATCATGGCCTCGTAATCTCGTTAGAATACAACCGACCGCGAGACAGGCACCGCTCGCGTTGTTGCTCGCTAGTTTGCTGTCCCGAGTCGCTTATTGTCGCTCGTCTCCCATGGGAGACGTCCAATTCAGGACGGGGATGAGGGACGTCCGCGATCATAAAATGGCAACAATGATGGAAAAAGCGTTGACAGCATCCGACCGTCATGTTTGCGTTCAAAGGCTGTTCGAGGTTTAACTGCACGCATTCTTTGGACCTGTTAGAGCCCAAATCGATTAAATTGTTATAAAATCCTTTTTTAAAGTCGTTTAAATTGTAGGAACAGTGCATAAGAAATAATGCCGCACATAAGCTCACACTCAGTAACTCAAAGTTAATTAAATTTACTGTTAACATATCGACGAATGTCAAGAAAAATGCAGGTCCACTGAAAACGAAAAAGCGGCATGAGAGAATGTCATTTCCGCCAACGAGATGAACACAAAACGACCCGACATACCGTTCATGAATTTTGCCGGAGCACCCGACGGAAACTTGTATTCGCGTACAAAAATGCGCACACGTCGGCTAATTACGACGCTAATTTAAAAAGTCTTGGCGACGTTAACATTTCTCATTAAGCGAATAACAAGCAGCTCGCGGCCGAAAATAACGAAGTCGTCGGCCGAAAATAACGAAGTCTCTGAAATTTTGTCGGGCAAAACCTTCTGACTCCTGGCATTATAATGCGCGGCCGACAATTATTACGCTGTTTTACGAATAAAAAGTCGCATATAAGAGTCAACTTAGAAAACTCCGATAAACGTGCGAGCATATGAGAAATAAATTAAATAAGTTAACTACTCTGCGTGAAATAATTTCATAGGTTTTCCCTCTCTACAAATTCTGTAGAAACTATACATACATAAAAATCTGGAGCAATATCCAGTTTTCTGATATATTTCCGAGATTTCTGAATCGATAACTTGTGCAAGATGAGGGGGGGAGAGAGAGAGAGAGAGAGAGAGAGAGAGAGAGAGAGAGAGAGAGAAAGAAAGAGAAAGAAAGGACCGAGAAAGAGACACATTTCATGATCATTTTATGATTCGTGCTCAGCTCTCACAACGCAACCGCTGGCGGGTCAGATTAAATTGCATCTACGCCGACTAACGGGCGCATTAAATCTCATAAGCTTCGCCTGATGGCAGATTCTGCAGCGAGTTACGTCCGCGCGAATTTTCAGACGTCGACGATATCCGCCATCGGCTTAACGTCGAGCTACGTCAAGCGTCGCTGGTGTCGTCGTCGTCGTCGTCGTCGTCGTCGCTGCTCGGCGATTCAGCTCACGGAAGCGACCAACGACGCACGTAATAGGGAAATGCGTCGACCTCGTGGTGCCATTCCAGACCCTTTCTTCGGACCAGTAGCCGCAAAAGCAAAGGATGGTTCAATGATGATTCAGTAATTTCATGGCTCGGCGGAGCAAGTCCCGTTAAAAGTGATTGCCGCCGGATGTCACGCGTCCGCTTTTGATCACTCAAATAAGATCGCGAAAAGACGGGGCTTGAGTCTCCACAGTTTGAGAGACGGGGATGATTTATGGGATCTTTAAGATAAAATCAGTTTCTTCATATTCGTGAAAAATTGCATATCTACATCAAATAGATCTAAATCTAATCTAAATCAAATTTAAGCTTCTATTTGCGAATATATAAAAATTGTATTCCATCTCTCCTTTTTCGATTTTTACGAAAATGGGATATTTTTTAATATAAGATCAGAATTTATATTGTAATGTTAAATGTAAAATTATAAGCCTTAAGGCTAAAAATATTAGGCATCTATATTTTCTTTATTTATCTGGAATTCTTTTTTCTGTATTGTTTTCTATTGATTCCATGTCATGTTCTCAATGATGACATTGATGTCATATTTTTTGTAATATTTTAATTTTTAACATATTAAACATCTTGATAATCAAATTGAAGTTTTATTTAACCGGCATTATACATGACAAGTTTAAGGAGTTTTGAAACAAAGGATAATTTACATTAAATGTCATAAATCAATTTGGAGCAAAAACGTTGTAGTTAATGAGATGCCTAATATTTTCGGCCAAGGCCGTATATATATATATATCATAATACGAAATCATAAATTTTACATCATAATGTCAAAATTATTCAGATATATAGTTATTTCACTTTCCCATTTCAAAACATGAATTTCATGACGGTTACCTGTATTTATGAGCGTTTTGTGAGACGCGCATTTATCGATGCATTGTACCAAGGAAGAGGAATATTTATTTGCAATTCCGTGGCAATTAGCAATTTAATTTAAATGCAACATCAGTTCACGACAACGACCCGACACGAGTTGTTGTGTGGTCACCTCATCTAGTAAATAACGATAAAATTAGCAATGCGCTATTATCTCTATTAGCCATAGTTATTAGCGCAATTATGAGCGTAACATAATGCCTATTTGCAAGGCGCATTCAAACGCGATTGCGATGCTGACGCACTGCCCTTAACGAACGATGTTTTCAAAACAATTAACTGATAATTCACATCGACATTAGTTTGAGATCTTGTTCAATTTTGCAGCATCCATGTCATGTCCTCAATGATGACATTGACATTATATTTTTGTAATATTTTCATTTTAACATATTAAACATCTTAATAATCAAATTAAAGTTTTATTTAAATCAATTTGAAATTAAAATTATATAAAAAATTTTCTTATATTTTTACAGTTTTGAGACTTAACTTTCTTCATCAGCATTTTTTTATAAACGATAAACTGGTGACAGGTTCGCCGTCAAATGTTATCGCCGTTCTGGTCAGTTTGATTTCTACAATCTGCGATTTCGAGAAAATACGCAGCTTTTTCGTTCTTGGATCAGCCTGTATATTCGTGATTTATTACACGGGTATTCGTCGTTCGGTTCGCGTTTGCGGACATTATCGGCGGCTTGTCGTCGACGAGGCATTTGGCCCTTTATTTCCCGACTTCGCGGAAGGAAGAAAAATAGACGGTGCTTCTCGCGGCGCCCCGGGATCGTTACTTTCCAGATCTCTCTCGGTAAAAGACGGTGGAAAAAGTCGGACGTATTTTCGCGGTGCATCGATTACAGCATTCGGTAATTTTGTGCTCTGCCGGAGCGAGCTGAAAAAAATATCACCGCGTTATTTCGGCGCCGTCGATTTCTATGGTGGAATGCTCGACTAAAAATGGAAATCAGGATGTGATTGTACCCCGAACTGCATTTGAAATCTGATTTGTTACTTACTTGATGAGAAGAGAATTTGTCGATATTTTGTCATATTTTGAAAGATCGATAAATCAAAGATATTTAAAAAAATAATATAAAAAAATAATATAATAAATAATATCTGCTTTATATATAAACGAATAAAATGTTATAATAGAAAGAAAACAAATATCTCTCTATTGACAAAAAGAAGACAAGAGCAACAGTCTTTTATCTTTCGTATCTTGTCACAACAAGAGTTCAGTACTGTCTAAATTTAGTGGAATTTTCCATGTTGAAAATTTGTGTTTACAACTCCTAACGGGCTTATCAAAGGGGAGAAAATGTATCTGAGAGTTTGGAGAAGGGTCGCTACCAAAGAAAGGATGAGAATGGGAGATAAAGATCAAATTCGCCGTTCGATTTGCGACTGATCGGTAATTCTACACTTCGTTGAAACGGCTTCGTGTTAATGAGAAAAGAGAGGAAAAAATTCGGTTTTTGAATGCGCACTTCTTACATCACATAATGGAGGTTATTACATTGTTTAGAAAAAAAAATGAAAACGATGAAATATGTCTTTTGCTGTTTTTTAAAATAAAAATGTTTATAACATTGCGCATTCAAAACACACACGTACAACGTACATGATTTAAATATAAGTTATGAAACGTCGTGTAAGCTCGAATAACGAAACTAAAAGATAGATGTTAAATAAGTTAATTAAATGGTTTATTTAACGCGATCAGAGTATAACTTTTCTTTTTTTTGCGTTACTATCACTGATTTATTACATTGTAAGCTAAAGACGAAATCTCTTTCGATTCTGATACTCTCGAAGGATCGATTAAGTTAGATTCGAATGACATTAAAGTACACTTTTCCATCGTTGTGTGCTTCTTTCACTCTCAAAGGAATAAAAGCAAATCATAGTTAATTGAATAGCCGGTGCTTTAGTAGCGAAAAAGTCATTCGGGATATTTTCGCAATTTAAAGAAAAGATAATTATATCATTGTTTATAACAGTGTACAGTTGCTCACGCATATATTTTATAAAACAGATTATATATGTAATTATATATGTAATTTATTTATATAAAAACTCGCGCTTGACTGCATTCTACAATATAATCTTTCTTCAAGAATTTTATTTTATTTTAATTCTACTTTAATTTTCAAAAATATCCACAATATCTTTAATTCCGAATCTTTTCCGAGAACACATTTGCGAAGTTATTGTGAAAGGACATAAAGCATATCCTGTTTTATCTCAATGTTTCCTTATGTTTTATGTATTATTTTTGATCTAATACTAGCAATATCTAGCATTTGTATCGATGAATTTATCTATCTACTAACTTACTTTCACGATCGCGAGATTGGGGAGAGACTGTTCTCGATACTTGCTTACTCGATCTCGAGCCTTTGTAAGTCACGCTGTAAGTTGAGAATGAAGATACCAAAGACTGCTTGTCTTTACTCCGTCTGAAGAGATAGGAATAAGAAGGTGAAGGAGCTCCGAACATGCTTGAGGAGATGGAAGAGTCTCGGTTTCGAGGAACTTTAAGGAACAATCGCGCACTAGATATCGCAATTTTTATTTCATTGTATTCTCTCGTGCAACACTCGATATCTCAAAGTTTATTACGTTATTAGATTAAGTTTTACAATTTCTGTTTTAAAGTGTTTATGAAATGAAAACAGTGCGGCTCAGAATTGCTCTTGTAACTTAGAAGAATAAAATACAATCAAAATTATATAAATATTTGTGTAAATATTTTAATTCTTTTTATTGTTCTTTTGATTATTAATTTAATCGATAAATTAATTTCTCACATCTTCTGAACAAGTAATTAAATGTTATTATATCTGCCTATCTGATTGAAAAGTTCATGTTCTCTTGGTTGGAGACCTTTCTCGATTCATTGGTGGAAATCCTTGTTTTTGTGGCTTTGTCTCATAAGTAAGGATGAAGATATTGAAGGCAACCTAAAAGTAGCATCCGATTTCAAATCATATATGATTCGAATAATTCGGAATCGTTCTCTTTCTCTCTCTCTCTCTCTCTCTCTCCCTCTCCGTTTGTCCCTCTTTCCCACTTTCTTTATTCAATCCTTTCATCCTCTTCCTCTTTTTTACTTTTTTTGGTTCTTATTTATGGTCACTTACAATCCTCTTGTTTTCTTGATAATTAAACGGTTAATATCAATTAAATTATCTCTGTTTCACATGTAATGTGACTGTTCTCCAACAATGAGAGATACGTTACCATAATTGATAATTGTTCAACTATTTATTAGTCATAAATGTCACAGTGTAATCGTGCAATAGTTGCTAAAAGTGATATATTGTGATTATTTGCGTTTTAATTATTTAGTTATAACTTTAGTATGATTTATAATATGTAGATTCGTAGAATGTATTTGTTTTGTATGCCAATTTATTAAAAAATTCAAATTTATTTATTATGAAGAATAACGAACTGGTAATCTCGTGTGCAAACATAGAGGACATCTTAAGATTTTAATTCAAGCTTTTTAAGTTAACGCGTACGTCGCAACTGTTCAAAATATATTATCATTCCTCTGATAACGATGACGATCTGCCATCTCGGATGAATGCTCTCAGCGTCGTTTAACTCTTCGTCTCTTTCGCCTCGTTTCCATTTCACTAATGGAAAATATTTCTTTCCACTTTGAGAGCATTTATTCTCGCCAGAATAATAACAATTAACGAAATACCTTGAATTGTCATGATTGCTGCATTTAATTGCGCATATTATCGTTACGGTTTTAATGATTAAAGGTATTATTTAATTCATTCTTAAAGATCTGTTAAAATTTCTTAAAGATCCAGCTTGTTTAGTATGTTTTCTTCCAGAACAAATTATTTTTTTATCAAAGTTAATACGAGAAACAAGTCTGATAAAAATAAGTTATAAAATATTAAATTATTTTCATCCGAAGGAAAATTGTCCGTTGAAAAGTTAAAATGCATATCTTCCCAATCCTTCGCCCCTTACTCGATTTTTTCATTTTCAATCCTCATTTCCATTTCGAGCGATGGAAAAAGAAGCGTATTCCACCGTTTCGCATCCGATATTTACTGTCGACCGCGAGACGCCGACGCAATTTTAAAGGAGCGCCTTTAAGGGCCCTCCTTCGCACGCCCAAAGCGATGGTTTACTGGAGGCTATTTTCAACCCTCTGGGTTCGACAATTCGCATCCCGATGAAAACGTTTGCCGACTAAATGAGACCGCGATTTTGCAGGCGAACACAAAAAAGCAGAATGAAAGAACAAATGTGAATGAACGAAAGAATGAATCTTCGTGTCGTATATTATCGTTTTTTTATGTTTTCTTACATTTTTCCTTGCGCGTTGCTTCGCCATTTACGCAAGTTTGCGTTTACACGGCATCAGATATAAAGACAGGAAGCAGCTCGACAATAATAATTTTCAAACGCGTATTGAAAAAATTGATCTAACGAAATGACATGATAATTTCGATTTATATAGAATGATTATATAGAATGATTCTAGATTCAGAAAATCTCTCAGTGCTTTTTTAATTATATAATATACATAACACTTGCGTACATACGCACACGTACATACACACGCGCGCATGTGTATGTATGTATATGTATGTATATTCAATATATATTATATTGAATCAAATTCTGCATAAATTATGAAGAAATATGTATTTTTTCAGTTTTTTACCTATATTTTTGTGTAATAAAAAAATCGCAATTAAACTTAAATAAATTACAATAGAAATAGAAATACTTATTCTGTCGATAATATAAATTATACACGTAATATTACATAAACTGTCGAACGGTGTGTCAAGATCTGCGCAGTTTGCGTTTTCCAATGTCGCTCTCGAAAGCGATTTTAAAGACACAAGAGAAAAAATTGCAACTCACGCGGCGGTTACGACGAGGGTCAGTTGATATTGGATTCGAAACGTACGAGATCGGCAATATCCTTCAGGCCTCTTCTCTTTGCATTCCTCGACGAAGAGAGGTTTCCTCTCACCGGGCATCTCCGGAATAAAGCCACGAGAGGAGTGGAAGGTTTGCATGCCATACTGCACGAACGCGTTCGATATTCCGATATCCTGATATGGGGAGTGTTTCTCCTCGCGACATCCTCGCCTCCTCTCTAGGATATACACCCTCTTCATGGAATTTATTATCCGCTCTCAACCTGCGCTCTGTGCACTCCCGCCCTCTTTCCTCTTGCTACGCTGAAAACCCTCGGGGATCACCTTACTGAGGATTCGACAGGTATTTCCATACCGCGATGGTAGCTGTTTTTCTACGAGACTTTCTCGACGAGGGAAGTCCTGATCCAGCCGAGGATTCTAATAGTTCCTTTCGTTCGTGGGAAAATCCTTAGGAGCAAAATCTCGTAATCGATTGTCGTACATGAGGCTGATAAAAATTTCACACGCAAGAATGACTTTCTTGAAATAATTCGCGAAATGTGTCACATTTAGCGCCGAGCGCCTTTAAAATCGAATCATTTGGATTTATCAGTGAGTTAATTTTTGATTTAGTTAAATTATTTAATCTGCGTGAAGTTTGCAATGAATCTTTTGCGAATTACTTCGGATTTGAGCTTGTCTATTTGTAACCATTTATCATATTGTAATCCAAAGTGCACCGTAATTCATCAACTCGTTCATTTTATTGTTGTAGAGATCCACTTCTCGGTATTTCGTGAGCTGATGACCTCGCAAGCAGTCGTGCACTCATCTCTGCATCGATCGATTCGATCGAAGCACCACAGTCTCCCTTTGGCATCACAACGCATATAGTGATGGTGGGTCAGCGAAAAATGCGATAGGAACGGAAAGATACGAGAGAACGAGGAAGAAAAGGTGGATTTGTTGCCCGATGAGAGAGCACCATGTGCTCGATCATACCGATCTGGCGGCGGAAGGCTGCCCTCCTCGGCACGATGTTGCTGCTATTGTTCTGGGGAACAGACGCAGCGGAGGGTTGTCCGAGCATGTGCGCATGCAAGTGGAAAGGTGGGAAGGAGTGGGTCGAGTGTGCAAATCGTGGTCTTAAAGGATTACCGCAAGGTGCTCGAGAGGAGACGCAGGTGCTCGACTTGTCCGGTAATCATCTGGTCAACCTACCGCCAGAATGTTTTCGCGCCCTTGGTTTGATTAACCTTCAGCGGCTCTATCTGGGCAAATCTCAAATCAATCGCATTGCCTCTGAAGCGTTCGTCGGATTGGTCGGCCTAGTGGAGCTCGATTTGTCTGAAAATAAAATCGAAGAGATACCTACGGACACATTTGTGTCTTATCCGAGTTTGATGAGGCTTATATTGAACGGAAATCCAATCAGAGAAATTCGCCAAGACGCATTTCTTCGCCTGGCTCATTTGACTAACTTGGAAATCAGCAAATGTGCGATAGAAGTTATCGAGCAGAACGCTTTCGAAGGCCTCCAGTCACTGGAGTGGCTTCGACTGGACGGCAATCGACTCACCTACGTGCCAGATCACACTCTGCCGCTGGGAGGAAATCTCAGAGGATTGACTCTTCACAACAATCTGTGGCGGTGCGACTGTAGACTGAGAATAATGCAGGCCTGGCTCAAGGAGTCGGCTCCAGCGGCACCACAGGAGTCCGAACCTGTCTGCGATTCTCCGGCAAGACTGCATGGCAAACAAATTAAGAGTCTCAAGGTCAACGAATTAGCTTGCCTACCACGTATTGATCTTCAAGATCATTTAGAGATTTACGAGGGCGGGAATATCACTTTAAAATGTGATGTTCATGCGGTTCCGACTGCCAAGGTCACTTGGTGGTTCAACGGAGAACCATGTGAGTTGCAGCACGAAAACAATTCTATGTCCGGCAGTATTTCTACGTTTCCAAGGTAAGCGAATTTCCAGTCCTTATTATGGAGTTTCAACAAAACTTTGTTCATATTTCTTTCGTTTCGAAACGTATTTCTCTGTATCTAGGTACATATATCGACAACGAGGCGGGACCAATATGAGCAGCATACTATTCCTTTACTCGATCGAGTCGCTCGACGAAGGCACCTACAGCTGTATCGCGGAAAACAGCGCAGGTTCTACAGTGGCAAATCTTTCTCTCCGAGTACTCTTTCACGAGAAATCCACTGTGGAGCCACCCTCCGATAATCCCGGGTCTGGTTACGTCGCCGCAATTGTCGCAGGCGCGCTGGTAGGCACTCTTCTGGCACTGAGTTGTTTGGTGGGTAGTGTGATATACTGCGCGAAGAAGCGGCGTCGCGACCGGAAGCGCAATTCGAAGGCGTTGGTGACGCAAAACAAGTCGGTGCTACCAATCACAAAGGATACCACCAGCGGTTCCTGTCGGAAAGGAAATGGTAGCCTGATCGGCGGTCTCGAACATCAGCAAATGGTTTCGTATACTGAACGTGAGATCAACCGTGCGGCCACTTTGGAACGCCGGGAACACGCCAGGAACAATCATTTGGATCGAGATGCATATCCAGTGGCGAGTCCGGTTGCCAAATATTTGACCGAACCTGATTTGATCAATGAAGTGCCCGAGAATACCGAGGTAGGCTACGGCCAACTGTACGGACGGCATCATCAGCGTGCTGGCGGTGTTGACCGGCAGGTTCTGGAATACGATTCGGGCTATCCGTTGCAGCCCGATCTACGGCCGTCACCGATGTTGCCGCAGATGAGCTATTTGGATCAGGATGGCTATCCGCTCAATTTTGGCCTGCCCAAGATCACTTTCAGCACCGCCAGCACTCTGCCCAGGCTCCGACAACGTATGACGGAGCCAGGCTCGGCGGCCGCGCCGGCGGCCAGATACTCGCGCGAGGCGGAATTCCTCGCAAGATCACCGGGATACGATCCCATTTTACCACGAACCGATGCCAGGTATACCGCCGATGGTTATCCCTATCCAGTGCATCAACATCAGCATCAACAGCAACAGCAATCGCAAACGATACAGCCACCGCCATCAATTCAACCAGCCGAGCAACCGATTCAGCAGCAACTGCCCGTTCAGTCGCCAGTCTCGCCGGTCGCTATTTTCCCCGATGTACCTTTTATACCATCACCCCCAGCGGCTTATAGAGGTGAAACTACTCCGCTGTCGCCGCGATCTCTCCTCGGCAAAACCGCTCGCGAGGCCGCGGCTGCAGCTGCCGCGAGAGCGGAGGAGCTCCAACCGCCGAATCATCCGGAAAGTCCTGACGAAGGCTACGTAGGGGACGCTATGGACGTCTGAAGAATCCTTACTGGACGAGAGTTCGATTATCAGGTCTAAGAAGCACGGGAAATCCATCCTGGATCTACTATGAATAAAATTAATATTATTTGTTTTTTCAAGTTTTCTCTTTATTTTCATTAGTAGGGCTCTCTTGAAAAAAAAAGATCGGATTGATTGATTTTTGGAAAAAATTTTTTTAAGATGGAAGAAATTGTTTTAATGATATATATTACATAAACTTTTTTCAAAGTGCATTATAAGAAGTACATTATAAGAAATTATTATTTATTGCCTGATCTTTTTGTTAAAAAGGATTTTATTTTAGGATTTTAATTTAATCTTAAGAATTTATACACATCGTACACACGCACGCACGCACACACACACACACGCGCGCGCGCGCAAAATAAATACTTGAATCTTTGAAATATCTTTAGATTACTTTAATCGTTTCGAGCATAAAAAAATTTATTTGAGAGTAGAAATGTTCATCATCTTTGTGCAGGCATTTCCATATGTGTCAATGAAAATTACAAATCATGATGAAAGATTTGTTATTTTTTTCTCAACATATTGATTCAGAATAATATTTATATTTGCATACAATTTGCGAATAGTTTTTATAATTTTTTTCTATGCGCATCAAGCATAAAGATTTAAACGAACAACGAGATATCAGCACCAAGGAGAAAATCTGTTCTCGTCATACTATCAAATTAATTCGCGGGAATAACAGGATCCAGGATGTGATTGGCGGAACAAGGCCACCCGAGATGGTACGAACAAAGGACTCGTCTTGGCAGTGGAAACGTAATAGATTAATCAGAAGACATGTCTCGAATGTCGCACAGTCCTCGTCAGAGTCAGGAAAGAACGGTGGAGATGTTCACTAGAACGCGGTGATTCTTACATTCACGTATTCGAAGGAAATCGACTTCAAAAAATTTACGCGGATCGCGTTTAAATGCAGAGATTGCTTTTTCGGACACCAAGATGGCGACCGGATTTATTTAAACGGCGTGTCGCGCTTGTGAAATACGACGACGTCTTTTGGATGCGATCCAAAGAGAAACGTTCGGTCGCGTTGAAAAGAAACCAAGATGGCGTGACTGATCCTTAAAGTGATAGATAAATGTTTGGCGGACTCGATCGAGTGAAACACGTCTCATGGACCCCGAAGGCGCGCTTTTAGCATCGCGAACAAGAACGTGACTGGTGCTCAAAGCGGCTTCTCCGACGGAATCCGCTACAAGTGAAATTAATTAAATTTGATTGTTCATGTTGATTTTGCGATCGACGAAGTCCATGATAAACCGCGGAACAAACGATATGTAAAATAGTAATAAAAGGAGACTGTCCCTTTTAATTATATATGGATATTTGAAAACTTTTATACATTATTTGTTGTATCTCTTGTGATATAATTTTTAAAAATTGATTTGCAGAATTATTATTATATAAAAAAAATATAAAATTTATTGTTCTTTTTAAATATATTCTGGTTGATATGATCTGGTCGCTTTGATCATATTCTTAATGGTTCTTGAATTATTGTTTAAAATCGACAACAGCGTTATAGTCCACGTATAATACGTGATATGGGGTGACTCGTGACTCGGAAATCTGCTCAAACATGCATTCTGTCCAATAGCACTTTGTTTTGGATTTATAGAATAAATATTATTTATTTCTATTGAACTCTCTCAATCCTGGCGTTTCAGGTGGAAATGCAACTGTAGCGATTCTGCTGTAGTGATAATAATGTTAACTTGGTGTTTAAGACTGGCGAATTGTGCGAGATTAGGAGCACTACGATGGTGCTCGACCTGATGTACAGAGACCGTTGAACGTACAGGATGTTCTGAAAACGATGTATACCAGAATCAGACCGGAGCGAGGAATTTCAAAAGCAAATTTACTTCAAAAAGAATTTGATTTTGAAAATATTTTCTATGCAAAAATTAAGAAAATTTTAAGAAACTTGCGTCCGACATTGAATTTTATTCATCAAAATGTTAAGAATTATAATTACTTAAAAATAGTTTGCACTTTGTTGCCTCGTCATAGTTAAACTACTTATTTTATTGAAGAAAATTTTGCAAGCTAATTCCAGCTCCTCGGAATGGTATATGTCTTTTTTGGGACATTCCGTAATCTATATACATATACGTATATATATATAAAAACACACACACACACACACACACACAAAATACGAATAGATATATACATATTATATGGCCCAAATACTAAAAAATAAGCGACAAATCGGTGAAAATAGTTCATTTTTGAAAGGTGTTTTCGAGATTGCGATTCGAATTGGCTTCGTCCTCTCAAAGAATCGATCGATCTACAATTGATAGACAATGCAATGAAAATTGATCGGTATTATTTCTACAAAAAAACTAAATGTAATATTTGTATAAATTTTGCGAATTTCAATTATTCAGAAAAACTTTGATAAATTATCATAACTGCAAGGTGACATCGAATGTGATAGAAGAATGCGCTCCGAGAAAGCGTCGAGTCCTGGAGGGTTCTTTCATCGTCAGAAGTACCCAGCAACGAGGAAACTGGTTTCCTTTCCGTTGCCGTAATCACGACGCGATTCACGGATGAACAGTGTTTGCCTTCCAGTCTGGCGACTCGCAAGGATATAGAATCCTGCTTGTGTTCTTTAAGCTTCGTCGTCGAAGTAACTCGAAATTTGTCTTCGCCTTCGAGCTTCGTATATAACAATATTTCATCTTGTCCAAGGGCAAGTAATTTATTTACATTTTGAGAAATTTCAGGCACAAGAATGTTTGAGACAAGAAGTGAAGAGAAATTCGTAGTGTACACCAGAAAATTAAAAAAATGTTTATTTTAATTAGTTAAAATTTAATGTTTTGAATTTTTAAATAAATGCTTGTTAATTACAAATAAATTAATAAAATAAATATTTTAAATAACAGATGATTAAAATTAAGATTATTATCTCTTTTCTCTTTGAAATATAAATATTATATATAAGCATTAATATCTTTTAAAAAAAAGCAATTATAAAATTTGAAGAATTACGAATAATAACCAAAATACATTTAAATTTGCATTTTCAGAGTCACCAACTTTCGAAATTCGAGTTATATCGAGTTGTAAACGTAATTTTATTATATTTTGCACTGATGAAATTCTGCAAAAGGAGTTCTATATATTCGTCGTTTCATTTAATTAGAACTTTTTAAATGAGCTTGCCAACGAGCGCGAGAATAACTTCAGCACACGCGGTCAATTTTACAAATTTCGATTAATTTGTCGCGAATAGGCAGGCTATTATGCCATATTTTCAATAAAAATGCAGCAGAAATGCGACGTTTAGAACCTTCATAAACATTTAATCAAATTTGAATCAGGTAAAAATTGTTAGAGTCTTCAACAAGATTATTTTGAAAAATTTTTTTATACTATATTAAATTTAAAAAAAATTTTTAATATTTTTATATATGTTTTCAAACTTTTTATAAGAAAAAAAGAAAAGATATGAAATATCGCTGAGATATTCAACAAATATTGCGTTTTAAGCGTTGAGATGTGTTTTAAAATTAAATAATTAAAAACTTATACCATTTCATATAATCGTCATTTCCTTAAAGATCCACTTTAAAGGACTTCCTTAAAAAATCTTGTTTGTGATTAAATAAATATATCATTAAATCGAGTCAAACTGTATGAGAAAATACAACGTACTTTCTAGAGAAGAATCTTTTAAAAATAATTATTTTGCTTCGTACACATTAGGTAGAAACGGATAATTTTACACTTTTTTTTTAAAAAAAGAGAACTGATTTTTTGAGATTATATTTTTCATAGGGAAAATTTTTTTCATAGATTTCATGTATATTCATTCGCATCGATTAAAATCTGGTRAAAAAAAAAAAAAAATCCAACACACTCGAAACAATTCCTTCTTTTGCAAAATAATCTAAACTAGGAAGTTTAATTTTTTTTAGTTTTTACTTCGACCCCATGCTTTCAGAGATTCGTTTTTTTTTGTAGATAAAAATTTATTATCGCAATCTGTCGCTTTCTTCTTTATGTGTATTTATTTTCGTTGAATTGACGAACGAGCAATTAAACGCGGGAACAAGAAAAACACTAGCAAAGTTAACCGATCTTGCTCGCAGGCGATATTGCATTCGCTGGTTGCAGCTTGTCTGAGTTAAATAAATTCCTCTTTTTCCATCGATCTCTTTTTACTTCTTATTTATTCCTTTTCATCTGTGCGCTCTAATTATAACCGCGGCTGCAAGCTTGCTCGGTAACGATTTCGCTTTTTTGTGGAAATGCGACGGAAAGCTTTTCCAGATTTTCCTCGAGAATCCGCGGAGACATGAGATACATTTTTCGAAATGTATTTCATAAGAGGAAATTATACGAACGGAATTATCTTTTCATACAAACAATTCTCGATTTTTTCAATGACTTTCATGACTTAATATTTTCGGTACAGATGGGAAGATACAGAAACAAAAATTCTCTGATAAATCGGTCAAATTAAATTTCATAAGAAAATCATACGCGCGGAATTTCGTATAAAGGCTTAGCGTTGGCCGAGATCGGTCGTGAATATTAATCGGCTTTTCTCTCACCGACTCTCGTATAGTGAAACATTCGCACCAGGGAAAATCTCACGAGGAAGGCAACCCGTCCTATTAACTTCCCTCGCATTCATAACGTACTACGATGCTTTCCAGTAAATGTAATCACACGTCGATGCATTAATCAGCCGTTCAACGAAACTCATAGTAACTCCATCCGTTAGATATGCATGTCAGTTAGAAGTTAGGGGCAGCGATGGAGAGACGGTAGAGTTCCTTGATTAAATAGAAAATGTCTATTAGAAATTATTATATGTATATATATATATATATTTATTTATTTATTTATTAGATATTAAATATTTTAGATATTAAATATTTTACATTTTTTAATCTTGTTGTACCTAGCATTTTGTTTCGAAAAATCAAGCGTTATTCATAACGAAGCAGAGATAATGCACAAACTATTTGTTCATTTATTCTTTTTGTAGCATATCTTAGAAGACAAATATTTTATACATGGAATTCAGGAATTTTTATGTTGCAAAATCGATCAAAAGAGAAGGGGGGGGGGGAGAGAGAGAGAGAAACATTAAATATACACGAGAAAATGAGAGCCAAAGCCACATTCGAATCGATCTCCTTCGAATCCACCCATTCTGCCATTCCATCTTCCTCCTTCCATGTAAACCACCCTCCTTTTCTCCCTTCGTAAAACTCTCGCAAAGAGTTACAACTCTCCGACGTTCGCAGCACAATCTTGCATATATGGACAGGCGCATACATATACACTCATTTATGTACTTACACATATACAAAAACAAACATACATATACGTATATACTGACACATACAGACGCACACAGTTCCAGGTACACATGATGTTCCGAACGATTGAGCAATACGATTTGTATTACCGTGTATAACGTAATGTATTCGATTCTGCACATGTCGTATGTACTTTGGATGTAGCGAAGGATTTTTCACGACTGATATGAGATTAAAGGAATAAAGATAGCTTTTGTATCAAAAGTCATATTCTTTTCTTCGCACGTATTTATTACGTATCATATTCTCATTCCTGTTTTTTTGCTATTGTTTCATGGAAGGAATACATAAGTTCTTCTTTTGTAAGCAATTTCGATTATTAAATATTAAATATTATACGAAATTATGAAAAGCATTCTATATAATTTCTATGTTTTTTCTTATTGTAAATCTTTTATTTTCTTTTGAAAATTTATTTATTGATATTATAAATAATTTTGTAATTTTGAAGTCATGAATAAAAATTATTACACGTATACGAGAAAGATGTAGATTGCATACTAAATAATAATAAAGATTTATTAGTAGTATTATTAAAATAATCAAATTATTTTAAGCTTAAGAAGATTATTTTATAATTAAGAAGTAAATCATTTATCAAATGTAATGATAAAATTGCTTGTATAATTTATATTACAAAAATAAAAAAAATCTTTGTTTTTGATTCTTATAATTTTATGTGTATGTGTGTGTGTGTGTGTATATGTGTATATATATATATATATATATATATATATATATATATATATATATATATATATATATATACACATATATTTTTTTTGTATATGTGTGTGTATATATATGTGTCAACAATTTGCCAATTTTTTTTCTATAAAATTTAATTCGCGATATTATTCTTAGAATTATTTTTAATTTATTTTTCTCATGTTATAGTATCACATTTCTTCGAAAATTTGCCATTGCAAAAAAGAATTGGCTAGCCGTTTATATTTATCTGCATTATTTACACACTCCTGATTGTGTAATATAATCATATTCAAACAAATAGCAAAACAATCTTGCAATAAATATATTTAACTAATCGCGAAAAGGTTGTAGCTCGCAACTCGTATGCTTGCGGAGGAAATTGTCTAGATGTGTGGCAAAATAAAAAGATTTAAGAAAGAAACGGACGCGACTCGAAAACACGCGCATAATTCGAGATATTTTTGCTGTTCAACGTTCTATGATTTCATGATTTTCATCTAACCCATTGCCATTTAAGGACATCAGACTTTTCTGGTTACATGCCAAGAAGAGAGGACTTTTGACTGTAGACATTACAAAGAAAAACTACAAAGTAGCTTATATCCGACATCTCCTTGGGAAGATCTCCGAGAAAACTTAAGGCAAGAAGATAAGAAGTTTTCCTACTTGTATCTATAGATCACAGGTAAGTCTGAACACAGTGTTCCATATAGGTAGATAGAAAACTTTCATATATTGATACTATCGTATATCTTGTAAAAAAATAAACATCTTTTTTTTGGCAAGATTTCCAGAAATGTATTATTTTTAAATATTTTATTTTTTAACATGCGAATACAATGCATTTGTTGTTTTTCAATTCGTCGTATAAATAACTCTTTGTATAAAAACTGTGGTAACTGTTATAATTAAGTCTGATATTTATATTTTAGATTTTATATAATAATTTTATATATATATATATATAATAAAATACATTTTTATAATAAAACATTTGAAAACATTCTGTCTGGATTCTATTGGAACTTAAAATAAATTTCCTTATGGAGGAAATATACTTTACGACTTTAATAAATTATGTTCATTTTCAATTAAATATCTTCAAATGTTTCATGTTATAAACATGTAAATATTAAACTTAGAATTATAACAGAATTATTAAAATTTTACACAAAGAATAAAAAAGTAGCAAATGCATCATACGCTTATTTTTTTATAAGTAATATTTTAATAGAAAATATTTTAGTTTATATCCTACTTAAATGATACTTACTACTCTGTCATAAAAAAGTTTGACAAACAAAATAAATAATACTTCATCGCATGGAAACGGAGAAAAACAATTTTGAAAGTGAGATAATGAGAAATTATTAAAATCCAGTATGACGCGTCTCGCGTATTGCAATTATTTGTTACTCTGACGACACTAATCGATGATACGAACCCACCTCGTGTAATTCTCTCGCGAGATGAATCCGACATTTTATTAATGTCGTGGGTGGAGTTTTAATTATGAACGCGGATATACCGAATAGAGTATCATGCTTAATACGTATTGAAAGAGATGTTATCATATAATATTAGCGCATATAATATGCGCACATCTGTTAATGTAACTGAAAGTTTAATCACAACTGATAGACTAAATCATAACAAATATTTTATATAATCCATAGTAACTACTTTCGTATTCGCAATAAAAGCATTTATTGTGCACCATGCTTTTAAACATACATATATTTCTAGCCTATACACGTTGCGTTGCATTGCGTTTTCCGCAATTCCAAGAAAATATTTTCGTGAGTCACAAAAATAAAATTTATAATAGGAATAAAATTCAGAGTAGAAATAAAATTCACGATGTGGAAATGAAATCCACAACTGTGGATCGCGAAGATGCTCGTAGGAAAATGTCCCAAGACTCATAGCATAGCAAAACTCCATCGTAATCAATGTCCTTTCGCTTTGATGCGTTTCAGAAATTGTGATATTGAAATTTTGCGCGGTATCTATTACTCAACAAAAATTATATTTAATTAAATCTTTGTTCTCATGAATACATTTGTAGCTTACAAAGTTACGCGCACTCAGTAAATTTATATGTTCAGAGAGAATATATAAATATCTCTTATTGTTGTTTTGTCGTTTTGTCGGAAAAATTTTACGTGTCAAAGAAATAAAATTCACGGCTGCGGAACGACGGCGCAACTCACTCGGGAAGAAATGTCACGAAACTCGCGCAGTCGATAATCTTTCACTTCGACGCTCTTCACGGCAGGCTGAATCGCCTCCGTGCGCACGACGCGAAACTCCTCTCCCGTACCGTGAAAATAATTGGACAATTTTTGGTCGTTACATCGTCGAAGTCTTGATCTCTCCTTCCCTCTCTCTCTCTCTCTCTCTCTCTCTCTCTCTCTCTCGGGAATTCGGCGTATTTGAAGAAACTTTCTTGGAGATTCCAGTCTTTGTAAGATCCGATTCCGACTAGAGTTAGTGAAGCAAACCACGTTAATATTTTGACAAATGACAAATAGGGCGAATCGCAAAAAAAGCACAACAATTACTTTGTGAAATAATTGGATCGATGGCGAAAAACCACTGTAAGTTTTGCGATACTTAATAACTCTCGTCATGGTTCGTTTGACCTCAGCCAATCAAAAAAGAAAAGAAAGAATTAGTTGAGAAAAAGTAATTTGCGAGAATCAGCGACCTAGTTTTATCTAGTTTTATATAATGACCGTATTTTAAATTGCGTAATAATAATAACGTTTTACTCTTTTTTTTTTAAATTTCTATTAGAAATGATTAAAGGTTCTGAAAATAATTAACAAATCAGCAGTGTTTAAAAAATTTATTATTGCTTATTGAATTCAATACGCATTGTTACGCTCTTCTCCAATATTCATCCATTATTCTGCAGAATATAGGTCTCATACGATAAAGGTAACATGCAAATTTGTAAACAAATGAAATTACAATAACCGTTCAAACGCGTATTAAATTGCTCTGCATTAACATAAAATTACGAATTTATGTCTCTGCATATCCGACTTTTCGGGCAACGCCTGCTTATAGAAAAATTTGACAGATTTATGATTGGGTAAACGGATGTTACAATGCGAATCATGCTAATCTGCATTACCTTGTAAAATTTTAGTAATGAAAGTTGAAGTTTTTTAGAACAATTGCGATTTTAATTTAGTCATTGACCAATTTTGGGATCAATTCAAGCGTCTCTAGAAATTCGTAAATGCAGGTTTTATTAATGGCACTACAACACAAAAAGTCGCGCTAATGTGAGCAACAAAATGATTCGGGAAAAATTCGGCCACGCAGCGCGAGAACTGGAAATCTTTCATAATAATTTCTCGGCGACGCGGAAACGCCGGCCAAGTTTTACGATGCAATCCAGACGATCCCCCTCGTTCTCCCATCGCCATGAACTATTTAACCACCCTATCTCTCTTTACGGATATTAAACTTCTGCTGAGGGTCGAGTTCGTTGTATCGAGCAGTCGAAAACTAATTGGGCTTTCAACCCATCCGGAACGTAAAGCGTCATGTCTGATCATCCCATAACTGTGAGGCTGTGGAAATTGTAAAGTCGCGATTTTTAATACAAAAATCATAAAAACAGCATATAATCGAGAATCATACGGAACTACTAAAGTTACAAAATGGAACAACGTATAAGAATTGTTTATTTGTTTAATCCTCTCTGTGCACGCTTAATGGATTACATTCTGATGGGATCAATATGTTTTATGTAGGATTAAAGCGTTAAAAATTAGACTTAAAAATCTGTTTAATTAGAGATTGTTGAAAGATTTACAATACCAAAACTCTTTGTATTACTTTGTATTAGATTCAACGATTTGTCTATAGAGACATTGTCTAAAGGTCTACAGAATCAGAAACATATTTAGTTAAAATATATGTCTTCATCGCAGAAGAAAGATTCAAGAAACTCAAAATATTATATATCTATATATATCTATAACTCGTTCCAATTATTTGACAGCAATATTGAAAAGAAAAAGAATTGATTAATAGTTTTCAAATACTCAATAATCGTATCGATTTTTTCTTCAATAAAAAGCCCGAACGATTCTATTACGATTGTTCGTGATGGAAACACTAGTTTGCTTCCGGTCGGCCGACACGCCGGAAGTCGGTTAGCAGAGGTTTAACGTCCGTGAAGAGGTTGAAAGGTTAAATAGCTCGTAGCGAAAGGGTTCGGGTGCCGTAAAACTCCGAGACGGAAATCTTGTATCGATACTTGTTCGACAGCGAATCGAGTCGTTTCGAACCGTTTCGGATCGCTCCAACAATCACCGGATGCGTCACGGAAGCGAGTCAAGCGAATTTCGAAACGATCGAACAAATAGCGAATGCGCTTGAAACTTCGCAGTGTGATGATATTGCTGTCATTATCAAAGCGCCGCCGGTAACGTCCTTCAATGTCCCGAGTAAATTTCAGTAACGAGATGAAGTGCGATCTGAATATCAATATCACTGGAATATAAAACATGCGCGAAAATTCAATGAAATTATATCATTCTTATAAAGATATTTTTAATTAACTGTGTACAAAATTAGCGACATAATTTGTAATAACGATCGTTATAACAAATTAGCAATTGTGCAAATGAGAAAGCTAAAAGTGCAGTATATATAGAAGAGCAAATTTATTAATCTCTGCTTTCAATAAGATTTTTTTCTCTTTAGAAATTTTCCCTAGTTCATCAGAGAAATGATCTGTTTATTCGCTTCACTGCGAATATTTTAAGCGATTCCGATGTCGTGAATTATAAACAGGAAATTAAACAGTGCGCTTCTTGCGGTGCGGCATGCAAAGTTTCCCTCCAGTCAAGGGAGACCGTCTCTCCCGCAATCTCTTTTTTTCTGTTTATCCTCCAATTCGACGTAAATGCCACCGACTATTTTAGGTAACGTCGCGAGTGGGAAATTAGAACGCGAGTATATTGCACGTGGAAGTGCTTTGCTCTTATGCGACTCGGGGCGGAATTCTCATGGGACTCAATTACAAACGCCATCCTTAGCTTCGGTTTTGCTCGGCGGAAGATTTTTCCAGCGCAACGAAGCAAGTTTTCGCACTGAATGCGCCACTTAACCCCATGAGTATATGCTCACGGTGAACATGCCGTTCACTTCAAAATTATACCCATCCTGTACCATTCGTCTATAGAATGCCGTTTTATGAGTTTAGTCGATTCCCAGCTGAAGATGAATTCAACAGCGAATGCAAAACGTTACGATTTTAAATTATGATAATTCGCCATTTTCAAATATTTCTCCCCTATTTGCAATAATTTATCTTTTTGAACATCTAACATGGACACAATCTAATCTTCTTTCCAACCTCGTCGTTTTTCGTCAGTCGTAACTGCTCTACTCGGGTCCATTTCGCAGAGCCCGCAGTTGATTCGCACAGGATTTTACGAGTCGACGTAATCCGTAAAGAAAGTTTTCAGATGGAACCCTTCTCGCCTTCTTTCACTCCTTTCGCCCCTTTCGCCTATTTCTTACTTCGCGGATCTTTCAGGGGGTTTCTTCTTTTCCTATCTAGTCGCAGTCTTTTGAGAAATGTCGTTATCGGCCCTTCCTCTTGTCGCTTCCTTGCAAGAGCGAGATATCGACTGTTCCTTCTCCTGGTTTATGCTTCTTGTCGAACACCACGTACTTTCGGATTGTTACCTAATTCGCATTTGATTTATTTCCATGTCTTTGTTCCGTTTATCATTCTCGTTAGATATCTTATGACACGAATAGTTTGAAATGAAAACGCTATAATCTATTTTCTTGTAGAAATTATAAGATTTTTATTATTTTATACACATCTTTACAAAATTCAGAGATCAAAGAAAGAATTTCGGAAATATTTTATATCTCGCGATAATGAAAGGAGCGATCTTCTCTCAAAATTTGATTGATTTCGATCAGAATATAATTATGCAAATGCATGTTCGACGAGAAACATTAAGCGATCTACAGAGAGTGCACAGAGAATGATAAGTCATAAGTGGATCATCCTGATAACGCTTCGACGAATCTTGCTATTCGAAATCCACTTTTAGACGCTTACCAGAAACGCTCTTACAGAGAGAGAAAACAATCGCCTTCATCTTCTTTCATCTCTATGAGAGATTCGAACAGTAGGCGAAATTTCCTGCGACGAAAATTTTCCGGATCGTACACTTCAATAAGGGCATTGCTGCGAAACTCGATTGAATTTTGATTAAGAAGTTTCAAACCGCGAAATAATTTGCCATTCGTCAACTTATAAATTTATCTCTCGCTTATGAATTATCTTTTATATAAACGATTTACTTACGCGTATATATGCATTATCTAATTGTAAACATATTTATACAGTTATATTATTTACTTTTTCGTTTAACTTTTTCTTTTATAAATTCTTTGCGCTGCATAAGTAGTTAATATGTGCACAAATACTATTTTATGATTTTCAAGCAAAATATATATGAAACATATTAAAAAACATAATAAAATTATGTTCTTCCTCACCCTCCTTTCTCTTTCTCTCTCGTGTATCTCATTCTTCGCGTTTCTTCCTTTCTGGCAGTTACATCAAAGACTGCAAACTTTAGACGTATTTGCACATGTACGTTAAATAGAAGACTAAAACATTTTTGCAATTCCACGCGAGTTTTCTAGAACGCGATCTATCCGCGAGCAATTGGTGAACTGTTGGAAACTGTTTTCATTCGCTTTCCTGGCTCGAAAATGGACCCAGCAGAAACGGACGAGTTGTACGGGGAATTGCGGAATACGATTTTACGCCGGAAGAAATTTTCTTCAGAGGAGAAAGAGATCCGCAATTGCTTCTTACAGCTTTACTAACGTCATTGACTATTTACAAGCCACAACCACAAAGTCAATAACTCATCGTGAACATGATTTTTTTGCTGTTTTTTAATAAAATGTACAGCTTGTTTATATATTTAATCACGTTAGAAAAAAAGCAATATTAAGGACATATAAATCAAAGACAGACCATTGTCTCGATAACTTCGCTAAGGAAAAGTTTGTATAAGTTGAAAAATTCATATTTTTCTCTTCACACGCTCGGATGTTCAACAATGTCGGAGAAAACCGTACTTTATCTGTTCTCTGTACCATGTCTACAGAAGGTCCTGCATAATGTCTTCTACCGAATTTCGTAGAATGGGATTCCATTGCGCGTTTCAGCGAGGAGTGTTCTTCCGACGACGAGTACAAATTGTCGATACATAAAGCGATTTGTATTATGAAACTTTTTTCGCACTCAATGTATAAATGTCAAGGAAGTCGTTTGGGGAGACTGGTTGAGACAAGTGATACATGTCGGCAAGCGATCAGAGACGGACAGTTATTTATTGCGTTTCTATCTCGTGAAAAATATAAAGGTCGATCTACTCTTTGTATTCATCAAGATCCTGTCCGCAAAATCTGTTTTGCCGGTAATTGTATGTGAAATCATAATTCAGTATCTCTTATATTTTTAATGTCCACATATCCACTCATATAGATTAAATAATTTTAAATAATTTCTATTCTACTTTAATTTTATATAGCTTTTATTTTATATCTACATTTCATTTTCATGTTTATTTTCTTATTCAAATTTTATTATTTTTTTGTGTTTTTATAATCTAAATCCTTCTTATTTTTATTAATTTTATTTGCTAATATTATAATTATTGCTGCTACTACTAAAAGATGTTTGTTGTAAACATATTGTTTTAAAAATATTAAATTTAAATCAATATTAGCCTATTTGGCTAAACTTATGTCTAAATTTATTTCCGATTGAAAGAAATTGCTTTCTCGAGTAATGATAAGAGTTAGCAATCAACAACGAAATTTGCAAGAAATTATTCGCGAATCAGCCATTCATATACTTTCGAAACGATTTGACAGTCCTACATCGCATAAATATCAAATTATGAATATTAAGTATCTTCGATATTTTGTCGAGATGCAGACGTTAAATAAATAAAAACTTTTAATTGGATAACTCATTCTCTCGTGAAGGCTCGCAAGGTCCATTCGCTAGGGAGCCAGGCGTAATCAAAGGAAGTTATAATCCGCCGTGATAGAGAGCGCGGCAAATAATACGATTGAAATTGGGACGAAATTGGGACAAACAACGATCGAAAATCGGCAAAAAAATAATTCGTTCCCGTTGAGAGAAAAGTCGGAGAAAATTCGGGCAAAGTCATCAGTTTCTCCCACTCTAACAAATATTTGTGGAATCAACCCACTTTGTGGCGTGGGTTGATTAATTAATATCGATTAATTCGATCTGCTTTTACCTCACAGACATAAAAAGATAACTGCTTTTATATGTTCCACATGAACATAAAATGTCCAATTCGTAAAAAATAGGGTGATTTCTCGAGAGTTATTGGAGGAACTCTAATTACTGCACCGATTAAGCTCGTTGAAGACGCACTCCATTTCGAATTCGTTGAAAGTGGAGTTCTATTACTGATTCCCGTACTTTCGGAACACCCTGTGCAACTCTTGCAAGGAAACTGTATAATCGAGGGGAGATATCGGACTGGAGCGACGTAGCGGGAGATTAAAAAGTAATTGGAAGAGGCCACTATTCACTGGGACGGAAGCCACAATGGATGCCTTCTGGGAACGACTCGAAGGACGAGAGAGAAAGAAAGAGAAAGGAAAAAAGAGAAAGAAAGAGGCGTAAAGAAGAAGAAAAAAAGAGAGCTGCCTGTAACTAATTTAAGAAAGTGCTCCGACACGAGCGAACGTATCGAATCCGCGCTCCTGTTTCCTTCCAATCGACGTTCACTGACCACTTCGTCTTTCCTTCTTACGCTCCAAGAACGGACGGAGGACGGGAACGAAACGGTGCTCCTATTACTGAGAGTAGATTCAGAGGACTCCGCATCGTAAAGTCAATGAGAGTTCTGTCCCTTATATTTTTCAAGGGCCGGATCGAAGACGCGATAAACAACTGTCCGTCCCTGATCGCGCTTGTTTCGATTCCCTCGATAAATCTCCGAACGTCCTATGGGAATCTTTAGCGACTACTCGCATTCGCGTTGGAGACGGGATGCTCCAGAGGAAAGTGAAATACAAGCGGAATAAATAAGGAAGGTGTTCTTTTTCTCGATTCAATTGTTTTCTCCGTCGAGAGCTAATTATTTTGACGTTTGTTTTTGTAGCAGTGATTTTTGTTTCGTTAAATAATTGGTGAATTCCATCTAATTATCGTTTCGCGATCTCTTCTATCATTTGAAAGTCCAAATTCAACTGCAATGTTCAGCGTTTTTCATCGTTTGTTCTTCTGTTGCCGCGTCGTTTCGTGTCCAAAAATTGTTGCCAATAGAGCCATTTTTGCGATGTTCAGTTACGCTCTTGGGAATCCTGACCGTTTCGACTGGACTCGCCAGTAATTTGTATGTCCGCGCGAGAATTGGTCCTGAAGTGTACGTAACGTTAGTTAGTTTTGGACGGTGCCAGAATTATTCGTTGACGCCGTGCAGAGGATCTAATCTCTATTCCGCATGTCGGGAATGTTCTGCGAGGATCTACTAAGAATCGGCACAATTGTACATTTACTTTAAGATCGATAAACCAATATTATGATAAAAATTAAATACTTCTGAAACAATATAGAGAAAATTATTTTTGAAGATATTCTTTCATTAATTTCAAATCGTACTTTTATTCAATAAAATCTTGAATTGTCGAGTTGTAATTTTACTTTAAAGGAAATTTAATTTTGTATTTTATTCAAGAATCTCGAGTGATATCAAGAATAGAGTTAATTCTAAGACACCCTATACATGTTGTCGGTGAGAGAACGACGGATCAACCGTTTGAACGTCATGGAACAAGCACCCGCAAGCATCCCTTGAGCATGACGATGCTGTTAGGCGCATAATTAGGCTGTCGAAGTCGCCGGCGCGATTTAATGAGCTCAACAAGCGTCGAGATCTTTGTGCATTAGGATTAGTCGAGGCTGATGTCAAATCTTTGCAAATATTGATAATTGAGCTAAATAGACAAATCTATTTAGAAGAAATTTTTTTAATGTCGACAAAGTGTGTGCGAATACATATATATATATGTGTGTGT
>JANQDE010000025.1:387051-416201 GCA_037157785.1 Cephalotes varians | reverse complement strand
ATATATACATCGATCTTTCTATAAAGAGAGATGATCTTTTTTTCCTTGAACAACATCATAATTACATCGGCCTAATCACCTCATGACTAAACACGCGCAAACACATTGAAAAACATCGTATCGTTAATTAACCTTATTGTGAGAAGACTAGCGAGATGAGGTACTTCTTTCTAATATAAAAAAGGTGATCGCATTGTTAATATTTTCAATTACCATCGCTATTACGGCCATTACCGCTGCTGTAACTTATTATTACGGCTATTATGCTAGCGCCAATGTGGCGGCCTCGATTCAATAGTTCACTGATGATTTTGCAGAGAAAGGGTAGTGGCCGAGAAGCGAGAGGTGGGACCCTTTAATTATTTTCGCGCTCGTTACGTCATATAGAAGAAAAGCAGAATGTACAAAAAATTATAGTATACTGCTTTTATATCATGAGATGTTTTCTTTCAGGGAAAGCGCTCCTTCTCTTTCTTTCCTACTCCTAGTGTGCGAAAGGATGCTATTCGCACCGATGTATCGTGTACACTGGTAATAAATCTATTCGTGCACAATTCCTTTTCGCAGCATTGAAAAACAGCTTGGCAAACACAAAAAACTATGTTGTGAGATAGCACATATAAAATGATTTGAGACGTATCTGTATCATATTGAAATCATTGATCTTTTGTGATAAAAGAAATTTTATGTATGAATTTAAATAAATATACATTATTGCAATACATTACATATTCACTCACAGTAAGTAAACAGTTAAGTAAATATAAAACGTGTTGCAAACATCTTGTTTTTTCGATAAATAAAAGGAAATAATGAGAAATCTGTGGTCCAATCAATGAAAATCTTCTTTGAGCACGAGGAGCATAGTAAAACGAGATGGAAATGTTCTGAGTTTCCGACTGCGTTTTACATATGTTTAATCGTAGCGGGTCAAAGGCGCAACGACGGCTGATTAAATTAAATTTCTGCGGGAGCGGCTTTAACGGCGTCGCCTTCATTTGCAGTTCCCTCATTCAACCTCGTTCGCCTCATAAATGCGCTCGTGTAGAGGCAACTATCACCGTCATAGTGATGCTCCTTATTAGGTTGGCACAGAATTAAGTTTGACTTGGAAAAAGTATGAGTTTTACAAGAAATCCATTTATAAAATGTGTAGAGATTCTATCGCCATTTTGACGTAGTCTTATTGTTTTTATGGGATTATTTAGCTTCCTTTAGTCTTAACCTTACTTCTTTGCAAGAGGTCTCTCTCTCTCTCTCTCTCTCTCTCTCTCTCTCTCACTCACCCTACTTGTGTTTAAACATCTTTCTATATTATTTTTTTGTAATTATATACATATTATTATTTTATTTATATACATAATACTTTTATTAGAGGATATACTCTTTTATTGGATTTTAAAGAAAAACATCATATAAAAATTATTTACTTAATGTTATTTTTTATAGTTTTAAAATAATACAAAAATATAGAATTATATGCCTTTGTGGTTTTCTTCCTTGTAAGATTCGTGTCATGTGAAGGAAGTGTAAAAAACTAGGGTTGACTTCGATTTTTCACTTGTTTCTCCTTCCCTCTCCCCATTGCGAATATCCTACATATTCATATTTTGGCAAAGAAGAAAATGATATTCAACACCCGTTCTTCGTTGCATTCCACGCGAAATACTGGCGGTTCGCGCGTAGTTTTGATTTATACGGATTCTCGCGTCTAGATTTCGGTAACGCGCTAACCGCGCAAATCGAGCGCAGCCTGCATACCAATATCTATGCACGCATTAAAATTTAAACAAGAACTCCTGCACCCCTCCTCTTTTGGTATCGGGAACGCGGTCCCTGTATATTTCTGCGGCACCCAATCCGGGATGCAACACTGGTTCTCATAAACGGTGACTTTTCGCAAAAGGCGAGCCAGTTAGCGCTTCACCAAGCACGAAACCAATTTTCGAAAAGGGGGTTTATTTAATTAAAACAATTTATTCGAGACCTTTTTCTGCCTTCCGCTTCGACGTGTATCCTTTTATGCCGTTGAAAAAAACTGCAATATCTACGTAGGTGACATGCAGCCAATTCCCGCGATAAGCTTTTAATTATTATTTCGATTCTCGGCGAGGTCGCCAGCAAACCGTGTCGATATTAAAGTCGGTTCACACTAGGCGGTGAAGAGGCAAAGTTACATAAAACAAGATTGCGTTTTAGAAAGATTAAAAATTAATTATTCTTATCATTTTTAACACGCAAAGTCGTTTAATGTAAGAACTTTCTTGCTTTTTAGATATTATTTTAAGAGATCTAAATATAAATATTTATTAAAGACCAAAAATAAAAAGTTTGACGAAGTTCTCTTCTCAAGTTCTTGAATGATAAGATCTTTGGATTCGAGTTTCACTTAGTAAGACTGTAGAGTGGAAAACTAGTTGCGAGTAAAGCGGCCTTTATTACGATAGGTTTTTTTCGTTTTTCAGAGGAAAATCGCAGGAATGTCGCGAGCCAACAAACGCAAAAGTTTCACCGTTTACCCAATTCGCCGATGACGCGAGTTTAGTTGGCGGCGGATAAACATGAAGAGAACGAGATTGCGCGTCGTTCACGAGGTGCTTTTTCGAAAGCTTTTTCCGATTGAGCGCTCGACGACGAGATTGGCTCGCCCGCTGTGTCATAATTATTAGATTATTACAAAAGTTTCTTCTACGAAATTCTTCCTGCAAACAGTCATTTTTACAAATTCGTTTTTTGTAAAAGAAAAATGCCATTTTAAAACTTTTCATAAAAATTGATTTTAAGAAAAAGAAATTTGAAAAAATAATTCTTGCTAATTTTTCGATATTATGCGGAGCTTTAAATTTAAAAGATAAAAGATAAAATTTTTTAGAGATATATAAGAATAATCGCTTATAAGAATAATCTCCATATGAAAAATTCAAATCGCTCTTCGATAAATAAAGACTACTGAAAGGGTTAATTATCTTCTCTCTATTTAGTTCCATGAGTAACGATCCCGTTCAATTATCAACGTACCTGGGATCACTATCCTCCACCACGATCTACAAAAGGACGCTCGTCCTCGCTTCCGTTTACGAGCGTACGCGACTCTCGACAGCTTGTCAGCATAAAGATCGTTACCGCGCGCGAGTGAACCTGCTTAATTATGCCACGTTAATTACGCGGTCGCGCTTTTACGCTGGTGACAACGAACGGCCAATTTTTACGATGGGTTCCTTTTGCTTAGAAATGAGTTCTTGGATGTTTGAGAACATGGAATTGCAACGACAACGTGATATCTTTTAATTCCTCGTAATCATTGGACATCCATAAATGGAGCAAACGTTATACATCACAATCTAATGCAAATATAAATGAAAAATAAGAAACAAATTTATGCATTGTGCATAAAAATAAACAATTTTTGTTAAAATAAACAATTTTTGTTAAGTTAAACCATTCGTATTTATCTAACATTTTGTTTTTAATTGTCAATTAAATTATTGAATAGGTATAAGGGAATAAAAATGCTTTTTATATTGCACAAGAATCGCTTCGAAATATACGAAGATATTAGAGAGTTTATTGAAATTAAAATGCTAGTGTAAATTCATAGAAAATGTGTACTATGTTTAAAAATACATGAATAAAAGACACGCTTACACGTACATTATTATTGTTTTTTGAAAACATATGTCTTAATAAAATTATTATTTCAGTTGATTTCGTCCGGCATATTTTGAATATAAATCATTCATATTTTCTTTTTATTATATATATTACTTATTTATTTTTTTATTTTATAATATATAAATCACATAAAAGCGAAATACATTATTTATATATAAAATATGTTTTTAACAAAGATTTTCATTCATGTTATTTTATTGCTTCTGTTTAATTAATCGTATTATGCAAATGAGAAACAAAAGAGAGAGAGAGAGAGAGAGATAAACAAGGAGATATAGAGAAAGGGAGGAGAATCACATGTGTGTTTAATTTCCAAGCTATTTGCCTAAACGTAGAAGATAGATATGTTTCGCCGCTTCGTGATCGGTATCGCGCTTAATTGCGACTAATTCAATTATCTATGTGAATATTCGGTCGAATGAGCGTCATGCCGGAGTATCCTGCGTCCCATGTCCGACAGGATACATATATCCAACTCATGCACGACAGAGAATTTCAATATAAATCCATATATCTAACAGTTTTATTGATATAATGTTTATTAATTTTCTAATTTTATGTGTGTGTGTGTGTGTGTGTGTGTGTGTGTTTAAAATCAAATATTATACATATATAATGATCAGATGTGTACATTTTTGTAAAATTGTAAAATTCTGTATACATTCATATGTAGACTTATTGTACTTTGTAATATATATATTATATATATATTGCTTATGAGATATATCTGTCATATATATAATAAATATATAATAGATATATCACAAGCAATATACATATGTATATTAGTAATATACATATGTATATTAGAAAATTATATAGATATATCATAAGCAATATTACAAAATTAACATCGATAATTTTAGTCAATAATGTTTCGAGTCAATATTATAATATTGATATTTGTGTAAGGTAAGATAGATTCTCGATGAATTTTCGATTGATACCGGAAATCTGATGACCTTTCCGTTTGACTCTCGAGTCGGACAAACCGGAAATTATATTAATCCACTCAAATCCGGGAATCGATACCAAAGGACACAGCACAACTGGAATGCGGGTCAAATTCGCATGCCCGACGTTATCGAATCCTCGATAGAGGACCGTGCATCCTTGCGTCAAAAAAGAAAAAAAATAAAGGGGATTTAATTCTTAATCCATTTGCATTCGCAGGCACGTCGAGACTAGTTAATAGTCTAAAAGCTAAATTAGTTGTTCTACTAGTGATTTCGATCATCTGCAACGGTCGCACGTTTACTACTTTGCAGGCATATCGTTGCTCTGTTTTATTATTATTGCCAGAAAAAAACAATATTGAAAAATACAATGTCCGGAAGAATATATCGCATTGCCTATGGCAATGAATTACAATCAGCGTGGAAAATAATACACGTGCAAATTGATCGCCCTGGGCATTAAAGGAGCTGAAGTCCGACTGTTCCAGTATTTTAACCCCGTGGCAACAACAACCATTGAAAATAATTTAAATACCGCAGGAATCTGGTGTCGTTTGATGTAACGACCGTGCGATGCAAAATAGCTCGTTCATGCGCGTGTCCATTTTATTTCCAGCGATGAATTGATGTCCGGAACGATATATTCATTGGTGGTCGCGTCATTCCGCTACAAAAGATTGATAATGCCACATTGTATAATCGCGTAAATATCAGAAATGCGTATGATCGTGATTTTAAACGACGCATCTCGCTACGCCGTTGATTCACAGTTCGTAATCGCATATCGCAAGCGCGAAATTTCCTTTGATGCGGAAAAGATAAGATGATGATTTACATCGGGTATATTCCGAGATAACACTCTATTAAAGAATATTTTGTGAGAATATATATTCCAAAATTCTCTCCGAATTTTGTAAAAAACATGCGCAGCTTTTGTTTCAGTTTTATTTTGCGAGAGAACCAGAACGCTCAGGGCTGTTTAGATTATGTTAGTCCTGTATTGTTTTATTTCAAATTTTGTGAAATTGTAAAAACGGTTTCTCATATTTCAGTCTCGCATGGCTTTTGTTCGGCAATACTTTGAAGCAGCCTGTGTACGTTATACGAGAACAAATATAGAGGAAGAAAAGTTGGCGCGAAAAGCACCAAAGTTACGGATGTACTCCCCGTTTGATCGAAGCCTTGCAATGCTGACGTTGCTCGCGAATGCATTCGACACGTATTGTTCACTCTCGTCGCGTCGCGAGAGACTAGCTTTTATAAGCCCCTCTCCGGAATGAATTTCGCGCAGCTCGACTTTGGCCGCAAACCGCGGAATTATACTTCGCTTTCCGTGCTTTTATCGTGACAGTGCTCGCAACTGAATGCTCCGGCTTTTCTCGGCTTCCTCCTCCCCGTTTTTCCTCAATAGGGTCGGTGTCGTCAAACAATACATACAAATGTATGGCGAAGCGCATGAGAAATAATTTCGAAATAATATTTCATTCGTTAATTTGTTGAAAGTTACAAACATATTTAACGTTGAATATTAAAAGGAATAAACGAATTATACAGCTCTCAATAAAATTTTTTGTTGTCTTATGTTCGATTTTCTGCATATTTAATTTGCATAAATGCAAAAAAAAATTCCATCAAATTAATCAATAAAAAACGAAATAATCTTTCACACAGATACAGCTGGCTACAAAGAAGAAGTGTATTTATTATATAATCGGCATAGATTTATTGCAAAACTGCGCACGAGCATATCGCTGTTGCCTTGTGCATCGAGGGATGTCGCTTCTTTCAGTCCTCTCGCTCGCTCCATCAAAAGAAATACCGCGGAATAACATAAATCCCTATTATAATATTCCATATGTCAGACTTACCGGACTCGTCGATCGGCGTTCAAGCGTGCTGTAAAATATGAAAGAGCGCTCGTGGCTCACAATCGATTTATTATTAGGTCGCTCGGGGATTTATACCGCCGTGACGGCGCCATAAGAGGACGCTTTTATTCGCGGCTATCGGGTGTTCCCTTTGTATTGCTCTAAGAAGTCTTGTAGGTAGACTTCAATTATCTATATTCTCATCTTTGATCCTTAATTCACGAGAAACTCTTAAATCATCTTTTATAAATCTCGATACTCATATCAGAATAAAGTCCATTGCGAATTAAATAAAAATAATCTGCTTGATAAAACGTGGTACTCTATATATAAGTAACAATTTCAAAGGATATAACATTTAATTATTATCAGAAGAAACAAAACTCGAAATTGATTCTCTACATTAGGTCGTTTCGCGATTCTAGGCTGCCGTCGTATTTTGTTGCGGAAAGGCGACGCATCGATAAAATCCTTGGGTGTTAAAGCGTTCTCACTTTATTTTTCCATTCAACACTTCGTGCTTTACCTCACCATATATTTTTAATATTTCTCGCGAGCGCGCTTGTTGTAATTCGATTTTTCTTGTGCGTTTTCCTGCGCGCGCAAGCAAGTCGTTGCTCGGCGATGTGTTTGCCCGGTCCGAATATATTTCCGAAAAGCATCTCGCGCCGTACGAGAAGATAATTCCATCCCTTCCCTTTGCCGTCGCTCTTTATCTCTTCCCGCAAATTCTTTCTTTGCTTCTCTTTGCTGTGCAAACTCTGAGACAGACAAACTTTGTCGCATCCGATCTCTCAACTTCAGGCATGTCACTCAAAGACGGCAGACTCGCCACATGGAAAACGCAAATTTAAGCGAATCATATAGTGAAGCAGTTTAAAAAAATGTAATCAAAAATATAATTTTTGTTTACAAATAAAGAGAAGAAAATTGTAATACGTTCAATCAAGACAAAGATATATTTCATCATTTGCAAATATATAGATACGAAAAGCTTACCGATGAAGTTCATGAAATAGAGACATAAATTTAATAAGAGACATAAAATTGTAACTTTATATATTTATCCTATGAAAATATTCTACTATGCTTGATTACTTAAAGTTCACGATGATGGATTAATTGAAAGCACGAAAAAAGAATTAAATTTAAATGGTATCTTTTCAAAGTGATATTGTGAATTTTTGCATAACAATAGTAACAATGACAAAGGTATGTCGACTATCTGACCAACTTGAGTTAGCTCGTACGGCTCGCAGCTCTCTTTTTGCGCGATGCCAATTCGTTTTCCCGAGCGCAGCCAGATTTTTCGCCCGCGACAGGAGCGCGCAATTAATCGGCGGCCGGAAAAGTTAATGAACAATACCCGGCGGCGCGAAAGCGGTCATTCGCGACGGTGACCGATGGTATCCATTTATTTCCGTGCCCCCATCCGGCACTCAACTCCCCCGGACGGAGTCGCTGATCCTGGCTCGACTTCACCCGGTACTTTTCGCGGCGAACGTTCTCTCCCTCTTACTACTTGCATTATGAACGTTTGTCACATTCGGCGACTCATATCAGTCTGCCGACGTCGCCGTCACGCCGAAATGTTCGCCATGACGCCGGCCAGATTGCGTTATCGATTTCCGATGCTTGCTCAGCTCTCACTCTATCTCATTCTCCTCCTCGCTCTGCATCGCTGTGGCTTGATGGAGTCAAGTGCGCACCCTCACCAACATGCACCGCTGATTTTTCATCTTATGTATATCAGCTACCTTCGATAATGCACATTATCAAGTAGATAATATTAACTTTCGTTAATGCATGTGTATATTTGGTTGGAAAAAATTATTTTTAGCAATTATTTAAAAAATATTTTTTCTGTAATGATTCTTTGTTTAAATCGATACGATCCATTGTGCAGCTTTTCAATTTAAACGCAAATATGCAAGTATAAGCAATTTATTTAATAATTAAATAAATATTAATAATGAGATAATAATAATATATTATGATTGGATATTGTACGTAGCATGATATTTCGAGCGTGAAGAAATAATTTTAAGCAGAATTTATGCTACAGAAATGAAAGTAGAAATGATCGGACGGATATCAGTATAATATTGTATGAACAAGTTATAATATTAATAAGTTTTTTTTATTTCGCATCTTGAAATAAATTTACATAATTATTAGATATAGGAATTAAATAACTGAATTTTGAACTGAGTCGTCATAAAAATTTATCTCCGAATTAAACTTGCAAAAAAGATTTTAGTTTAAATTAATATTTAATTTAAAACTCTATTGTGTGCATCAAGATTGAAGGATTTTTAAAATTTGCTTATTAATCATATTTCTTATTTTTAAATGAAAAGCGAATATTACAAACTTCAGTGAACCAGCACACTAATTAGAAATCATCCAGATAGACATTCATACTGCTCATTATCGTCGTTGACGAGCTACACGTTGAATAATTATCTAACAATCTCGGGTAACAATGAATTTCGTAATTATTACCATTAGCATATATTTAAACGGCATGTGCGTTCTTCTCGACTTCCCGTTAATGGAGGCAATACGCGTCGAATTATCGATGAAACACGACAGTGGTAAATTATACGTTGCTACTGAAAATCCGTTTGCTGTAATTGCAGGTAGATTAGCGAGAAAATATTCGAAAGGGACGAGACGGAGACAGAGAAAGGACGAGAGAGTGAGAGGAGTGACGTAGGAAGGCAATATTCGCTCGCGGTTATCAGTTCGACAAAAGCCTCTCTATCTCCCTTTTTCCTCCCTTCCTATCCTTCTTGCGCTCTCACTCTCTGTACTCTCATACTGTTTACAAAACCGCTCGTTCGATCTAGTAATTTAAATTCGCTCACTGATATGGCAGAATCGAATCGTGAAACTGACAATCTACCGAATAGCGACTAAAGAAA
The DNA here is from genome assembly GCA_037157785.1 of Cephalotes varians. Classification (NCBI taxonomy): domain Eukaryota; kingdom Metazoa; phylum Arthropoda; class Insecta; order Hymenoptera; family Formicidae; genus Cephalotes; species Cephalotes varians. The sequence continues at coordinate 406,778 of JANQDE010000025.1, read as the reverse complement.
TATTGCGCGTAACACTTTGTTGTAATATTTCGTTTTGTAAAGAAGTTAATTAAAAAGTTAATATATAATCGAATGATATTGTTTATTGTTAATAATATTAGGTTTTTACTTTGCGAAAGATTGAAAACGAATTGTCACAAAAGCATCAGATTTGGGGTATTTAATTCTGTAGTCATTAACGATTTTTAAGAAAGGACAAAGTTGTTATAAAAAAACTGAGCATTTTTGTCACAGATTCTTTTATATCAAGCTTGATTTCATATTCAAACCGTTGAAATAAATGCCACTATCTTAGAAAATCTCGCGCTTTTCCTCGATGGCGTCTAGCAGACGGAATTTTTCGTCTAACTTGAGGCTGTTGCAGGGTGAAGGGAATCGACATGTTTGGGACGTCGAAGGGAGTCAAGGGGGAAAACTGTACGGGGGAGTAACCCGGATCAATAGTTCCGTTACCGCCTCACTCAATTTGCTCTGCCTTGCTTCCACCAAATTTGTGCAAGTTCACTCATCGATGTTCATTAACTGTGGCATCATCTTCCTTTGTCATGGAAAGAAAATTTGGTCCATTTAAAATAATTCACCGGATAGCGATGATATCATTTTCGCGTGCGTCTCTTTGTCAAGGCTGCAAAAAGGGGTTTGCCCTTGACCGAGTATGAATCTCCAATTTTTATCTTTCATGAATTATGACTAAGCACTTTTCAGATATTTCTCTCGAAATCCTGACCATTTTAAAACGCTTAACATTATTAAAGAGACGTTTAGCCGGCAAAAAATGTCCGTCACCTTTGCTTTCTCGATCTCGGCATATCTCTTTCTCACCTCAATCAGCCACACATAATCTTCCCTTCGCACGCCAATGAAACGATCATTCCTCAACGTTACTGTTCTTTAAAAGCGCGTTTAATTTGCGAAATATGCGTGTCATTGTTTGCTCTCGAGCTTTTCCGATGCGATCAACTAGGAGCAGATTTTCCGGTTCTCACTTCTCAAGGATGGTCTTCCGCGCGATGAAGAGGTTTCTCGTTCGCGACGGAAATAAGACAAACGCTTCTGCTTGGGAAATGAAGCTCGTTATTGTCTGCTTTTGAGTTTCGACGTTTTGCGGAATTTCCGCCTCGCTTTCGAGACATCGTCGACAACTTGCGTTGTCACTGGCCTAATTTGTTCTCTCGCTCGAGCTTTTCCGCAAGTTCATCCGCGGAACGGCGTTCATTCGAGATCTCTTCTCTCGCAGTTCTTCGCACGGAAAACTTAGTCGGCTTCGCGGAATAACTCGTTTGTCCGGGGCAACGCGTCCAAAGCGGTGCGAAATAATTTCTTTGTTCGTCGGAAGAGAGATTCACCGACACGGATGGAACGGGATCTCGATGGTCGTGGCAAATGAAATTCTTGAAACTTGCCGAGTTTGTTCGTCCGTTTTTTACTTTCGCTATCGTTAGCGCGAACTTCTACAGCTCGTGCGTGAATTTCATTTCTTTTATTGGATGATATTCACGATGAATATTATTTTCTTTTCCTTTCAACAGAATTGGAATTACATAAGATTGTTTTATTACATTCGTAATTATCTCATTAAAAATTTTATTTTGAAATCACGCAATACCGCAAATCACGCACTTTGTTTTGAATCGTTCAATTATTTTTAAATAGAGTTTTGTTTTTTGCGAAATAAAAACGTTGATCTGCATAGCGGACGCTTTCAGGATTCCTGAATTCGTTTTTATTCATCGGCATCTAGCGATGCAAATTCTCACTGTAACAGCAATGTATTTCTTTGGTGTACCGACAACAGACTCCGTGCCGACACATCATTTTGTTTGCTTTCCATTTATTCTTGTGAATTCGAGCTCGTTCGTGCTTGGTAACGTTCATTAACTATAGAGATACCTTCCGTCTAGGTTCTTTCTCTCGATTTCTCCAGAAGAAGGAAAGCAAAGAGGACGGCTTTCATCTCCGGAAGTGAAATAACTCGCCCGTATGTAACGACGGAAAAAAGCGGGTATTACTCTTCGGGACAACGAGTTTGAAAGATACGGGATGTGACCGACGATGTCGATATGATGTGCCAATTGCTTGAGAACGGTGATATTGAATTGTATCTCAATTTCAGATTCGTGGAGTTAAAATGCGCGGTCAAGACAGAATCGGCCGTGTGTATTCTCTTTGAGAATTTAATAACCAGTTACCATTATTTGCGCTCGGTATATTTCCTTCGGATCTTATAATTAGTTCTTAATTCCATGCATTCGTGTTGCCGACAGGATTCTTACCATTGCAGTTATCCTTCCTCTTTCTTTTCTCCTCTTTGGATCAACATACATTATTATTTAATGTTTAAATTTAACAGGCGATTTTTTGCGTTTTCGAGAAAGTGGATAATCAGAATCTTGTCTGTTAGCGAGAATTAACAGCGAATTTGCGCAAATTGAGCGTTGTCGGAAGTAATGGCGACAACGACACCGTTGATCTTGGCGAACTACGGGAGAGACGCGACAACGGGGTCCTTCATTTGAAATTAAAATACCGCGGCTTTATCTCGCAGCGGATGTCGAGGCGAGAACATCTCCAAACAAAGAAGTCAACGATGCGCTGTTTTCAGGGCGCCACAAGCCCTTAACCCGTGAATATTCGCATTTACAAGGGGACATATTTCTTTATTTTCGCTCATTTCAATAAAAAACGGTGATTAAATATTCTGTACCCGTGTTCCACTTTTAACAGAAATTATTTTAATCTCGCTAATATATCTCTCAGATGATGTTCTTTCGGTAATGTCTTTTTTTGTTAGAGCGAGCGTTACAAGCGTGTCATTTCATGTATCTTCATTCCATGCAGGCGCTAGAAATTACTGTGTTTACGAGGCGCACTGTATAGCATCATCAACTTCTAGTCGACGATCATCTACCACTATCGAGAGAACACTTCACGGAATATTCCTTGCGCGAGTGTCGGGCGCGATTATTTCCGACGGAGCGCTTTGCGAGTTTCGAGGCCCCATTTTATCACTCCCCATTCTCGGTTTATCGTCGTGTAAACCACTGCGCTCACCCGAACGCATCGGTGACTTTTATCTCGCAGTCGCGGATTTTCACGGCCAATAAACATATTGCTTGCCGGTAAATATTCCAATTCTAGGGACGTTGCGCCGCGGCCGTAAAACCGCGTCTCTGAAATCGATCGTGGTTTATACCAGTCGTTTCGCAGCCTGATCGAATCACGATCGTGCGATTTATACAGGTAGCTCTTCTTCTGGGAAAAAAAGAATCATCAATCTATCAAATAAGTTTTGCGAATCGCTTAAGTGAATTTCGTGTTCGTACTAGAATCATTATTGAACTAATTAATCCGTTGATAAAAGAATTCTAGTGTTTTCTTATTCATATTGTTACTATTAAAACAACAATATATAATTTTGTTACGTTATGAATATTGGGATTAGAGAGTTTAATATTTATCCATTTAGTTACGTTTTATGATGTTGTATCTTTTTTGTGTAAAAAGTGTGACTAAGTCTTTTTACCAAAAATAAGGTCGAGCGGAGAAGGAATCGAGTTTGCACAACGGAAAATACTATTTGACCTAGCAACTTATCCGGCTTGAATTCGTAAATTAGGTATGGATATTTATCATAATTGTATCGCCGTTAAACTGATAACGCCATAATTATACTTCGGCGCACGCATCCTTGCTTCTCATTAATTATGTTCATTAATAATCCGAGCAGCATGGTTAGCATGCCATATAGGTTTTTAATCCTGTAAAGCTTCCTTAAACTATAGCTAAATCTTTGTTAATACATTTGCAAATATTTATTTGCCGCTTATCATAATTGGCCTTCGCTGTAATAATAAGCAATTTTATTCCTAGAATCTCGACTCCATAAATATTTGAAAATGTTTAAACACGGTATAGATTATTCCACTATCTATATTGTGTTCCTTTTTTCAATGTAAATTAGTTTTGAAACTTTTTTTAATTGAGAATGTATACCATCCGGCAAAAACTGGAGATATTACTCAAAGCGATGGGATACGATCTATTTTGCAAAATTGTCTTTATCTCGTTCGCCCGCGATTATTTTTCGCTTCTCATCTTTCTACTCTCCCTTCCTCCTATTCCTTCTTCTTTTTAATCACTTTCGCTATTCTTTTTTTTAATTCTTTTTTCTTCACAATAAGATGATTTCGTTTGGAAATTGGACGCGACGGACTGCCATTAAGTGACCTGCCGGGAATAGTTTCGTTTCGAAACGAACTCGGTATTTGCGTTTGCGCGCGATCACGCGAAATTTATCGCTGTCACGGCCTCAGAGCATCGCAGCAGAACTTCTCGTGCGTTTATCCGACAATTCTCATCGTACGACACGTCGTTTCGGTTCGCGAGCACGTCCATAAATAGAACGGCGGGAGTTTAATTAAATTAATTTACCGATCGACGAGTCTTTAGTCTGCATTCGCGCCTCACGTTTAACGCTAAATACGACCGTCTCAAGAATAAATCTGCTTAATATGAAAATTACATTTGCACACAAAATGGGAACGAAATAGTTAAATGTTTAGCAAGACATTACGGATTTTTAACCTTCATATTTTAAACTGTAACTGTAATTTTTTTTCAATTGTAAATTGTAACAATTAAAAATAAATAAAATATCTATCTTTCTTTTTTATAGAGAAATAAATATCCACGTCCGCGAGCCATTATAATTTTTATATCATTTATCGTACCGTGTTCTCGTCTGCCATGAAAAGGAAACACGATGCACGAGAGATGAGAAACTTTTCTGTTGGCAGTTACCGCAAAACGCTTTGCCGTATCTACGAGATAATATAGATACATAGTTTAATTCGGCTTACCATAGCATCAGCGAACTTTCCGCGTGCATATCCCGCTAAACCGAGCGCTATTAATTACCACCGTCTCTCGAACAAAATGCACACGAATCATACGCTCGATAACGGGAATTATCGATATACCAATTATTAGACTATCACAGTGGAGAATTTTAACAAGGAACAAAATATAATTTAATAAAAACAAAATTTATAAAAAATAAATACTTTTCTTATAATTTCTCATAAAACAAAGAATAATAAAAAGAACGTGTACTATTTAAAAAAATTATTGATTAATTGGCCAATTATTTTACTTTACTCCGTGTACTATTTATAAAAAATTATTGATCTGATCTAAATCTGAAATACTTTCAGAAAATTTTGATTCCTGCAAAAATGCAAAGAAAACTAGATAAAATTCGACAAATTTATCATTGCCATATCGGACTTTCAATTAGTCAATTAATTAAAAAAATACTGACTGGTCTGAGGATTATTTCGAAGTGGACTATCATTGGGAACGGGCGAAGATTAACGGTATTCGTGGAAAGCTCTATAACCCGATAACAGCTGCGATAGCAATAGCAGATTGCAAATATGTAAAAGAAGACAGAGAATGAGAGAATATGCCGGCATGATTCTCAATCGGCCGGTTTATTTAATTCAATTAAAATTCTTATTAAGTTCAAACACCGTTCACGAGAACCGTACCATGATCAATGCAAATTGTGATTCGCGTATGCGACAAGGGCACACGTTCGCAATCGGACGAATGCACCTCGGCCGATTTCGGCCGTGGATTTACGGTCCGCGATCATAGACACGCGCACGCACACGCACCTACGGGATTATGCATTTCCATTGCAGAGTTGTGATCCTGGGAAAATTCACTTTGATCCCTGAATAATTTCCCGCGATCCGCCTGACTCGGCATCTCGTTTCCCACGGGAAAACTCGGAAAATATTGTGGACAAGTCGGTTGGTAATAGAATAGAAGGAATAGGGATAGCGAGAGAAATGGTAAGTAGTATCAAAGAGTGTATCGTGTAACTCAATATTTGAGTGGTGGATCATGTTCTAAGCTTGCTTTGCCTTTGTGTCGCATTTCGGAAAACTGACTACAATGCAATTTTAGGCGCGAGCGTGTTCGTGCGCGGGTGTAAAGAGTGTAATTTTAAAAGCGCGTTTTTTAGAACGGCGTTACACGTCGGTCATTCGATACGCGATTGAAGGATCGGCTTTTCGAAATTGCGTTTCGGCGCGTTTGTTGACAGGAAAATCGCTAACGAGCTGGAAACAGCTGCCGAACAAAATATTCCCTATGGGGATCGAGAAGCGGTGACATAACGAAGTGGCACGGCTTTTATTAACCCGTCGGGGATCCTCATTGCTCCTTTTAGCGTACATGCCCGTAAATAGCTATTGTGTTATCTTTTTTGTATATATACTCCTACTCTCTTTAAAAAAGCCCTGTACCTTGATGACAAGTATTTATAATACATACGATATTTACATACCTGCACGGACTTACATCTAAAAGCTGACATTGTTTAAGATAAAAAATATCATAATGTCTAGAAGAAAATTAGCAAGATTTTGTATTGTATATTACAAGATAATAATATCGCATGTACAGAAGTTGAATTGCAACAGATCTAGTAACATTCTACGAGACGACTAACAGAATATGGATATAACGCGTTGTAACGCCATATAATATAGTTGTAATTTTCCATATCCATTTTATACAACGTTACATAGCGGCGTGATAATGCAGGAAACTGCGACAAGATGTTGCTGGGTCCTCAGCGAAATCCAGAGCTACATTACAGCGTGAACAATAATGGATGTGGTGAAGGGACATGTAAGGCTTCGCCGTACTAACTACTGACTGATTAATCCGTCTGGAATCGATCGCAGAAGCTGTTGCGAGATTCATTTCGTCACCCCTATAAACAGCTTCTCCTTACTATACGTAAGACTTACAACTTAGACTTTATTGATTAAATGCATTGTTCATATTATTGATATTTCACTAAAATAACTCGTTCAAATTTAGAGAATAAATAGTTTAAATTAAAAAGTACAAAATTAAAAATGAGAATTTTATATTCGTACATGAAGAGTGTCCCAAATGTCTGATGAGATACTTTCGTATTTTATCTCATATATATAAAACAAAAAATATCTTATTCACTTTACAATGATTTTATTTTGATATTTTAATACGAAAAACTAATGTGTAAAATGATAAAAATAATTGACTAATATAAGAAAAACACACATGGCTACATGTAAAGAAAAAGTACAATTGTGTTTTATTAATATATTGATATATAGATATGAAAAAATTAAGTTATCGATTGATTCTTTTTGTCATTTTGTATATAAAAATATTCAGATAAGATTATTGAAAAATGTATGTTTTACGAGATATTTCATATCAGAATACAATGAGATATTTTTATTTATTTTCTGATAATCGTATCTTTATTTTACAATAAATAATTTAAATATTTTATTTGAAATATTTTTCACAAAATTATCATATTTTTGAGACATTTCTATTTTTCCTTCTTCGAAATATCCTGTAGAGAAATATATAATTATTTATTAGGATAAAATAGAACCCTAACACCTAGATACTTTACTCGAACTTAACTATAGTAATCGAGGGTTGAAACGTCCCGTTGGATTACGGCGACTTCGAAAGATAAGCCGCCGCGAGAATTTTTCTCCCACGAAACTTTCGCGTAAAGCCGTAAGTCGTTACGCGTGAGCATGTAAAAAGATCGGAAACTCTTATACATACTTACCCGTACTATCGTCGAAGACGTAAGATGTGATTTACTGCCGGACGTTGGATGATGTTTGGACCAATGTGCTGCTCCGGTTGCATTAGTTAAAGTGTCTGAGAATTTATTGTCGGTAGAGAACTAACTCGTTGTGAGAAGAAAAATATGTGAACGAAACATCTATTTTTATTTATTGGTTACACAAAGTTGAATAGCATCTCGTTAGTATTGATTGTTCATTGAACAATCTGGCCATGTTCCATAATAAGGTGAAAAATAATATACTACATACAGACATGTTCGTTTTTTTGTTTCTAACTGAGTGCAATGTACTTTTGAGTATATATTAGAAACTTGTACAACATAAAAATAAACGCCAGAGTTTGAACTATTACTTTGAATTGTTACGAGTCTCAAAATACTTAACTTTATAAAATAACTTTAAATCGAACACATTTTATTCTTTATAATTAAAAATTACGTTTGCGTTTTGTGTTGCATTTCATAGGTGCTATTTATGATAGTAGGTGCGTTTACGTTGTTCGGTTTAGCTGATTAGCAAATTGCATTCAGATGGATGAAAAATTTAAAGCGCGATATAAGATTTAATAAAAGTATCCGTGAAGAATTAACAAACACGCATAAATGTCTTGCAGTTAAATAATTTCTAATAACAGCTACAAATTTTGATTTAACTAGATAAACGAAACTATTCATCAGCTTAAATATCAAATGTTTAATCTAATGCAATATATCTATATTAAATATATCCATAGAACAAAAAAATAATTTTCCATTTTTATTTAAATATACTGTATATATGCTAATGTACTTTTGCTATTCAAATAATACCGCAATGTTATTCAGAGAGGAGTAATATCCTATCCGCGCAGATATTGTTACTAGTCGATTTCTCTAAAGTTATCAAATTGAAGACATTGATAGAACGACTATGTACGCAATTTCTATTCCGCGCAAAGATGAGATCCCCGGTTCTAATTAACCAAGATAAAGCATCATTAATCCCACCTTACGGAAATCACCTTGCGGGCACGAGATTTAACCCTCTTGAGACGAATCGCGTGCTTATTATTCTGGATCTCGAAACTTCAACGTAATCGTCGGTGGCGAATTTAAGCGCCATTGTAAGTGGCGTTTTCGCTCGGATAACAATCGGCAAGGGAAACCAGTCCTATACAGGTGAGGAATTTCCCCTCTGAAAACTCGTAACTAAGATATTAGGATTTTTTCTATAGGGAGGATTAACGTTGCTTAAAGTTGTAACAGCTAGCAAAAACTTTTTGAAAAGTTTCGAATAAAAATTGTCTCGACGAAACAACAACTGAATTTAATCCTTTTAATGTCGAGTATGTCAAGGAACAATCTTACTGACAATATCCCTGGAATTTTCTGTATATTATTGTTACGCTCGGGAGTAGAATTCCCGTCTTCAAGAATAACACACACTCGCACACTCGCGAACGCGGCGCAAAAGAACACAACGCCGAATAACTTAACACAAGGGTCTTTATTCTAATAAAATACAGGACCGAGCACGGCCGACAGCTCGATCCAAACTTATTTACAAACATTCGACTCTCGTCGCCTGGCAACAGGACTACCGATCTTCATATTCCGTTCGGCGTTCGGCAATCAAAGCAATATACAGGGTCGGGCGTAACATTATTATATAAAACACAGAGCTCTGATCTAAAAATTTTTATCTAAAAATTATCGTGATATATATTTCTGTTCAACTTTAGGAAATAAGTAATTTCAGCTTAATGAAGCAAAAGTTTAACGTTCATTAAAACTCAAAATCAATGTTTCATTGTCATGGAAAGATTCTCTTTCTTTTTCTCTCTCTTCCCTTCTCTCTCTCTCTCTTCCTTCTCTGTCACACTTATTCAACTTACAATAATTCGTTAATTCAAAATTGTCTTTGAAGCTGCCAGGTCAAGAGGAGAATCGATATTATCTCTGTGATAAAAAGGATGCTTAAGCTTTTGGTTCTCCAGAAAAGAGATCGCGGAAGAGGGGATTTCAGAGTGAAGTTGAAAATGGGGACGAGTGCGGGATAGGGTTTCTTCCACTTAAATCTTCAGCTGTAGAACAAAACTCGCAGATTCCTAAAGATCTCCTCGCCGAGTTTGACCCGGCCTCGAAACTTTGTTCGCGCTCGACGACTGGTAAGCGGGCTTTCCAGCTGAAGAAGCGAGTCTTCGAATATGCCGAATTCACCATAGAAAAGCCTTTGCTTTGCCGCGCGAGAAAAAGGACGGATCGCGATACTTTCCCGTCATATGATAGAATGGGAAATATATCTATGAAAATTATATGGCGCTCGAATGCCCAGAAGAGATGCAAGGATCATGAGACGAATACGAATAGATACGTTCTCCGTATCTTCCTTGAATGCTAAAAGAATCTTAAGAAAAAGATATTCTTTCCAAATTATCATCTTTCTACATCCCTTCGCGGACAGCCTACGTATCTCAGGAGCATCGCAAGAAGGATTTGTGCCATAATCGAGAAAAGAGGATAATTCGTCTCCAAGAGGATGAGGTTACGATCGTAAAGGGAGAAGGAACGAGAGATGGAAGAGAGCTCACGTTTCTATCGCAGCCTCCAAAGAGAACGTCGATAGACTGTAATTTTATTGCCGAAGTTACACCAACGGTGGTCTCAAAGTTCACTTCAACAAACATAAAGGAAGCGGAGTACAACACAATTGGAAACTGTCTGCTGTCACTGATCTCTGGTATCTTCTTGCACTCATTTCCTCCCAATTGCTTTTCTCAAAGACAGAAGAAAAAAAAAAGATCGAACGTAAATGCTGGTTAATTTTTGCGTCGACGTTTAATGGTTTGTGCTTCGCACTTAAACGCAATTTTTTAATATTATTTTTCTCATCGAAGACATAAATTGTTATTTTTGTTGCAAAATGTCTTATGAAAGAAAATTTCAAGTGTTATTATTTAATAGAGAATCTGATTAATTGTTGAAAGATCGGGAATAAAATATTAAATACACATAGAAAAAGAATATGAATATTAACACAAGAATATCAAATTACTTGTTTTTTAAAGATGCCTCTAATGATATTCTACCTAATTTGTTCTAAATTCTATACATAAATATTTAAAATAAATGTTAGTGATATCTAAAAGAATCAATTAGAAACAGTTGCTAAATACGATCGTCGTTGCTCAATTCTCACGAAATTCTTCTTTTCGACCGCTCTTCAGAACTTTCGGCAAAGGGAAAACATTTCTCACGAATGCGAAGTTTTCAGCAAGTATCGTGCGTAACGCATTTTACGTGATGCGAGTGAATAACGTTCTTCTCCTCTCGGCCGACAAGAAATTTCTGAGTGGAACGGCACGTCGAAGGTTTCACATTTCCATGGCGAGTTCTGAGCAACACTGCGAAACCAGTAATTTCATTATCGAACTTCTCGCCTCTCTTTTACACCAAAGTTCCCGGATCTCTGTAAGCTTCATAAAGACGAAGTAACGCAGATTGAAAGCTACTCCTACTGTAAGTGAGCGGAATTTATCGACCGTTAAATAATAGAGAGTGTTAATTTCCGAATGTAGCTGAAAAGTAGTGCAGATAAAGCTTGTAATAAGAGATATTAAATGAGTTATAATATGCATATTCATGCAATAATAATGCGCGCTTACATTATAATATACATTTTCTACTCATTATCTTTCTGTGTAAAAAATGTTTATTTTAATTTTTCTTAAACATATAAGTTACTTGTGTTTAACTTGGAACATATAAGATAAAATGCATATCATTATCAATTAATTCTTAAACAAGATGCGCATAATTTTACTTCTCTTTTTTTCTTTCCTATCCTCTCTAACTAAAATAAAATTTTTTATCTTTTTCTGGCGTAAGCCGACCTCATTAACATTCAGTACTGCGTTAATTATGAATGTATTTACGAAAGTACATGCATTCGCACAGAAACCAATATTGTGTTTCCGCGTACGGTCCACAAGTTGCAAATCATGCAAACGATATTTCTGCATGAATTACAACGATTTCGCAAATATTGAGAATAAAAATTAAAAGATGGAATAAAAATTACACTATTAAGTGAATTTTTTTTCTATAATTATTTTTGTTTCTAATTTCAACAATATTGTCTTTTTTTTAACTCTTGTTCTATTTTCAGTTATATAATATGCTACTTCAATTATAAAATAATCCATTTTTTATATTAGAAACATTATAGTGATTCATTCTCTTGAAATTCCTTAATTCAATTTGCAAATAATCTAAAAATAAAAATATTTTCCATGATGCATAACATTTACCATATTAAAATTGGTACTTTCTTTAATTTAAGAAAAAAAGACAGAAAGAGAGGGAGAGAGAGAGAGAGAGAGAGAAGGGGGGAAGAGTATATTCTACGAAGTATTGAATCATATAGTGTATATAATAGAATGTGTAAAAGTTTATTAAAATTACAAGTTCGGCAAAGCAAACGGCAAAGCAAATCGATGAAAATGATAAAAAACGATCACGAACAATTTATATATATTATTTTTATCTTATATTGCCATAGTAAATTGCGACATGCGGATGATAGATTACAACTATTTAAATGGCATTGACTTGTCTATCGTCGATCATTGCCGCATATTGAAATAACATGCAAATATACACAATTCTCATGCTGACTCATGCGAAGAATACATGAACATCTCTAAATTATCGCTACTATTTTCATTCAGTAATTTGATGATTGATTTGAAATCGATGTTCACAACAAACTTAAAAGTTAACGCTATCTTGATAAAGAATAAAACTTATATTTTTATTTAAAAATCTGTAGAAAAAAAATAACGTGTTTCATTCTATACAAAACAGTTTTGAATACGCGATATGGTTATTTCTCGAAATTCAGGCAGCATGTCAGTTTGCGTTCTAATGGATAGCACCATAGACACAAACAAATTTTGCTGACGACATTTAAGTGGATTGAAGATGGGATTGTCTAAGTCATTTAATAGCATAACAAGTAACATACTGGATAATTTGATATTAACAAATAATTGTCAAAGTTAATTATGAAAAATATTAAGACAAATATTTATTATCTAAATATTGATAAAGAGATATGTATGTGTGTGTGTTCACATATATATGTATATGTATACACATACACACACGCGCGCGCGCGCGCGCGCGTATATATATATATATATATATATTATATTATATTCTATATATGTTATTATCAACATGATAATTGCCCGCAAGCGATGCCGAAAAACTTGGGTAGAAAAATGAAAATAATTTGAATAAAAAATTTATAATTTTATATTATTATAATTATATATTTGACCAAAATAATCCAGAGACAAAACCACAGAGAACGAAAGACAAAGAACAAACTATTTATTACACTGGAACAACCTTCGGTAAAATATAGCTAAACAAAATAAATATAAAACTGATAAAGATACATCTAGGCAGCTTTCAATAGAAATTTTAGTTGCAACAGTTGAAGCTAAGATATTCAGTATTATATAATAATAAATAAATTAATAGAAATAACCAATTAAATATCAGAGAGACAAATAAAAAAAAGAGATAATAAAAAAACGGAAAAAAGTTGAAAGATAGAGAGAATTGGAACTTTTTCGTGAGTTTCCGTCTTGATTAAGCATGAATTTTCGGTTCTATCACAGTGCCGATACACAAGGTCGATAAATTCCAGATGAAAAATTTCAAAAGACAACTATGCTTTTATATATTCATATAAATATGTTACTCATAAAGGTGTATCCACATATATTCCTGATTATGCAGTACAGAGAACAAGGCATAAAAATTTCATATATATAGAGATTATAATATAATAAATAAATAATATAATATAATGTTTTTGCAGTAAAAAAATATTTAAACAAAATCATTTATTAAGAATTTTAAGTAAAATTTAAGAAAATAATAATAAAAGTGGAATCTATAAAGTAAATCATAATCTTTCAAATCTCTTAATTTTTATTTTTTATGATTTCAATTGCTAATATTAATATACATACAATATAATATTTTGCATAAAGATCATCAAGATACAAATTATGATTATAGCGATATAATCGATTTGTTTGCAAGTTAGCACGTGAGGGTACGGGTATGTGGTATGCGTGTGGAATGAAAACCTGTGATGTTTAAGCGAAACTAATATTAGAGCGATTGCAGCCGCGTAGTTAATAGAACGTCGGTTTCATCCCCGAGATAATGAAGCACAGCTAGAGCGAAACGCCAACAGGGTGACGTCGATTGCATCATTGAACGAGAAATTGCCCTCGCGTGTATTCACCAAATACTCATTATTCCTCGAATAATGTTTTAAAATAGTAGCATCTTAAGCAACGCAAATTTGTTTAAGTTAAAAGCTTGACATTGTTTTTGAGAAATATTTAAAAGAATTTATCATTGAATAAATCTGTGATAGAAGAATAAGAAATAAAAAATATGTATGTGACAATAAAAAAGTTATAAGTAAAAATAATAAATAATAATTTCTAATATATAATTAATTCGATCGAATAAAATACTGTTTAAGAAAAAGCCACTTTTTACTTACAGAGAATTAAAAAAACCATATGAGAATTGATGTGAGTCATCCGGACGAATCACGCGCCTCTGAAATCGGATTCTCAGAGAATTTCGTCAAATTTGAAAGATCGACATTGAATAGCCGAAACGTCGATAGCTTTCAACGATGTGACGTCGCCCGAACGAATCAACGAATCAACGAATCCTGATTTCTCTCGTCCAAATTATACTAGGGGATGCAATCAAAACCGGCGATCGCGACCCCCGGAGGCTTCTTCATTATTCGCGGACATTGAAGCCAGGGAAGCGGCCCTCTCCGTTCGTGTCGGCATTGTTTGCGCAACAATCATGCTAACCGAATTATCCTGATCACATCGGGTGCGCGTTCAAACACGCGCCACCTCTTCGATCCTTTCCACCTCCTATTTCCCCCTTCTCTTCTATCTCCTGTAATTGATTGGATTTTATTTGCACGATCCAATGCTGATACCGATAAAAAATGAGGAATAAAGCATGCTCGACCTCTTTTCGTCCTTCATTTGAGGACACTTTCAAAAAGGTGCTTCAGTTCGTTTTTTACCGTGAGGAATGACCATAAGGATGTATTTATCTTGTCGATGTTAAGTGCCATAGATTCAGTCCAATGAAAGTGAATGAAGAAACTCATATATTTTATTGCTATTTCTCAATTTATTGATTTTTCCATTCCATCTCTAAAATCCATTAGGTCTTTCGACATATTGAATTTTCAAAATTTAAGATCTAATTTTCATCAATTCCTTTGAACTTGTACATATTAGACATGAAATTTGGTCAGAAAAAATTAAGGAAATTGATGAGAATCGCGAGAAATGGAGTCACAAGAATTAAACTTCGTGAAAACGAAAGCCGAGGCAAACAGTTCAACACAATCTTACAAGCATTGAATTATTTTTGCACGCGTACGACTCTTCATGGTCTTCGTCACGTCGTTGATCCTAAATTACACGTAATCGAACGATTTTTGTGGTTCATCGTGTTCATAGTGTCTTCTACAATTGCTAGCAATGTGATTTACTCACTGGCGCTTAGATTTCAGGTAAATCATACGTATGAAAGACTAATTCCGAAACTTCATATATATTTTCCAAAGATTCGAGCCATTATTTTTAACTCCGAAAGATTTTCGTTTTAAAAATTCATGGTATCAAAATCAATTTTTATCAGACCATAAAGTATCGATGCGTCATATAAATTTATTTAGAGTGCACCGACGACGATTAACATCGAATCGATGCATTACGAAACTTCAAAGCTACCCTTCCCGAGCGTGACTCTTTGTCCGAATAACCGCGTTGACTGGAACCGAACCCTTGAACTCGAACCAAAGATTTTCCCTAATGATACGGATAAGGCAAGTCTCGAAACTTTTCGAAAAATATTGGACAAACTTTCCATGACGAGCTTCGGAGATTTTGACAATTTGGATTTTCTGAAGAATCAAAATGTTCATAGTCTCGCAGGTAGGGACATTTTATTTCTTCCTAAACTTTTCTACGCAAGTGTAAATTATAATGATATTCTTTAATTTTTTTAACTTTATCTTCAATATTTTATTCATAAGACACTGGTTGTGAAACATAAGTAGTTAATGTTAACAAATTTCGATAATATTATTTAAATCAAGATTATCCTAAGCATTTTAAATGCGTATACATTTTAAATATGCGTTTGTGCTTCTCTGAAGAGTAATCATTATCGGACAGGTATCAATATAACTCAAGTCCTGTACGAAGTAATGCCACGCTGCGACCAATTGCTGTCTACTTGCTGGTGGCGCAACGCCAATCGCAATTGCTGCGAGATCTTCCAGGTGCAGAAGACCGAATACGGTTTCTGTTATTCATTCAATTCTGAAGTAGCGCAGACAGTTCCGATGGATTCTACGGAATCGCGACCACGAAGAGCATCTGGCTACGGCGAGTGGAGCGGCGTCAAGGTTACGATTCATCTGGGAAACATAACGAAGCCACCAAATTTCGGTAAGAATATGTAATATTCTATGCCACTATGTAATATTCTACGTGACATAGCGTAATGGCCTATATGATCTATACGAAGATGCGAAGAATCGCATACGCAGTGACAAAACAAAAAGATGCTTCGTTGATACTTGTTTTGCAAAAGATATAATCATGATTCTTGAATAAATGTTTCTGAAAATTTGAAATCGCAATGGCCAAATACTGATTCGCCTTCTGGTCACGCTGCTGGTTATTGCCTTCACTCCATATCATTTTCAGAAAGATTCAGAGTAGATTGGTGCAAATTGAACAGCTTCTCAGCAAATTTGTTTCGGTATTTCTCTGAAAGTAGAAATGCTTCCAACATATCCTGCGTCTGTATAACAATATAAAACGAATATAATACACATATATGTTATAAAACAAGATTGATGAAATCATTAGATTTATAAATATCGATAAATATTCCGTTTCTATCAGTAATATCATTACCTTTATAGCTCCTTCAATAGTTCGTTACTTCTCTGTACAATTCTTTAAACTTTCATTTTTCTCGAAAAAAACATATTTCTAAGTAATATACTTTTGATTTCTTTTAATATATTGGTTTAATATTTTTATGCAAACTGTGTGCATAATTTTAATTTGGATTATCATGTATTGTTTGTTATTGCATTATATTTGGACAAAGGGACATAAACGCATTATGTGAATAAACATTTAGCATAAATCCAAAGGGTCGAGGAGAGAGAGAAACCATATAATGGCAAATAGGACGTAAACTTGGTTAAACTGACGGATTAATAACTAATATTATTTCTGTCGAGATCCATTAAATGACGAAGTATACACCAACAATATATCGTTACTAATCCACCGTTATGCAAACGCCGCAGAGTCTCACAAATATGATTTTAATATCTTCACGAAAGCCGCCGACCGCTAGGATGCATTTTGAATAGGACATGACTTCCATTCTGCCATAATGTCGCTCCTTTATTATCCATGCGAAACGGAAAGAGATTTATCGTAAACTGCAAAATCGATATATCGGCACCGTATTGCGCGAGGCAGTTATTGAAATGTCGCCTTCAAAGAACTTGACGGTTCCTATACCAATTCTAAGCCGCTCTGACCGGATCTCAGAGCTCGGACCGATATTCAGTCCGGATCAATAAAAAAAAAATTTTATGTGAAAGATTAAAAAAATGTATCTCGGCAGATATCATAAATCTTAATATCTCAATATCTCAATAACAAATTATTATACAGAGCAGATTGATGGCGTTATGGTAATAATAAACGGGCCTCATGTTTGGCCTAACAGTGGTACTATGATACCGTCGGGTTCGCGGATCAGCATGTCTTTAAAATGTGTTTCCGGATACGCCACCCAACGAGTTCTCGAACTGGATAAGAACAAACAACCGTGCCAATACGACGAAACCGGTGTGTACAATCAAGAGACCTGCCTATCGCTTTGCAAACGTTATTGGGTTGTCAAATATTGCGGTTGCAATCCGTCTTTTCTATTTCCTGCAAGTATGAGATCTTTCATTTAGAGGAATGATGTACGACGACTTTGTTAACGTTTCATTTCTATTTCAGCCACCCATTTTCGCGACTGCACCATTGAGGATTTCATCTGCTTAATCGATTATAATGGTGAGCAAATTTTTATCGGAAATTTCATTTATATCATACATTTTGCGAATATTTAAAAATAATTAGCCTAAATGAATATAATTTGCTTTTATGAAATGCTGGTTGGTGATACAAGATTTGTTCAACGACTACATTGTTCACTTTGGCGACGAGTACCCATACGACATTCCTAGCATGATTTGCAACTGCTTGCCGGAATGCGACTACTACGTTTATAGTACCCAGTTTTCTAATGTACCACTACATAACGTGAATGACATTATACTGGACGCGCATTACATGGGGCAAACTAGTTTTCGCTATAAAACGGACATAGTTATCACACAAATGGATCTTCTCGGTAAGTTCTCTGCAGTTTTAAAAAAATGTCTATTGTATTTCTTTCTTACCAAAAGCCTCCATACTATTCCTAGTATAAAAGACGATAAAAAACTCTAAAACTAGTTTTTTATTTAACACATACACATTTTTAATTTAAGGGAAATATCAAATCATATTTTAATTAGTTTAGAATTTTATTCCAAAAAAAGTCGAAAGCACACTAATCATGATTACCGTGTTGGATTTAAGAAATTTGACAGAGTTGAGATGAGAGAACCGGAAACACTGAAAACATTTGTAAAATGTCACTTTATTCAAATTTGTTTTCAAAATTTGCGGAGAACTTTAATTTGCGGCGCCTTAATTATTTCCTTATCTCTGTTAACCATTCCGTGGTGGTTTCCCAGTGTATAATGAGTCCCGCGAGATACTAAATTCCAAATTCATAGTACTCTCATGCCTTTTGCTCAAAATGTTTACATCGTAAACGACTATCTTGGATATTATTCGTGATCTTATCATAAGAAAGTAAAGGGTCTAGTCACAATTGTACGAGAGTACGGTGTATAAAATTTCGCCTAGATTATGGATTAATACCGCGTTGCGAAAATTAAAGCTAATATGTAAATCATATTTAGAGCAACCTATTTCGATTTCGCTTAAGTTCTCATCTGATGGTCTCTATCGACATGCCCCAGTATCATCAAATGTTTTGTCACGATCATCATATTAATAACTTGGCATTTGCATATTTCGTTGCAGTATCTTTCGGTGGCATAATCGGCTTGTTCCTCGGTGGTTCGCTACTCAGCGCTGTTGAGCTAGTTTATTATCTGATGGTGGCGCTATTTTCTCTGCGATCGCGACATAGGACTGAAGAAGAGCCGAGAATCCGATCGAGCGTGACGCATGTCCATACAACGGTGCTGCCCATTCTGGATTATAACCCTCTGAAACCGCGTGCGAGGAGGATACCAATTTTCACGAATTATAGCCTCGCAGAATTGAATTTGAACAGATATTGAATTACCGTGAAGTCTTTCAATGGACGAACCGCATTTGGAGAGTTTGTATCAGTCGAGCCATCACGAAATATGAGAAGGTAAAATAAGAGAGGTTTATCTATATACTCTGTCTAAATCGATATTCATACATCAAAATGTAGATACGTATATGTGTGCGAGCGCACATGCCTGTGTATATTTCGTTAATGAAATTCTATAATGCTTTCCAAAGTCGAGAAACAAAATTTTCGAACAAATTTGATATTCTTATTTTAAATCGCCTACAAATTGAGAGTACTGTCTGTTGGAATAAACGAATTCTGTCCCGTCCGTTTTTTATAGATATGTTAGTTATTGTATTTTACCTTAAGGCTGTTCTTATAAATCAAGAAGTATTGATCAAGGATTTGACAAAGAAATCGAGTCCTGCTCAGGTGAAATCTGGTATCTACCTCTTAGAATCTATATCGCGCACGCGATAAGCTCTCTCTCTCTCTCTCTCTCTCTCTCTCT